>PVJN01004558.1:0-89045 GCA_004026805.1 Lasiurus borealis
CTGCAACCCTTGCCATAGACCTCTCTGTGACTTTGCCAAATGTACAATAGTGTTCTGACCACAATCTGTGTAGCCAGAACACTGTGATTAAAAACTTGCAGGGCACATGAGCATCTTCAGTACCCTTGTCTAAAAGAAAGTGTTGACTGCTGTACTTTCATCCTTTATGAATTCTTTAAAAGCATCTATTATTTTTAATTTGCAGCAGCTCTTGCCAGGTAAAAAGTTTTGGGAAACAGATGAATCCAGCAAAGATGGACCAAAAGGAATATTCCTGGGTGATCAATGGCGAGACAGTGCCTGGGGAACATCAGGTAATCTAGATCTAGCATCTGTACTGTGATTTATGCCTGTCTTAGAGCTCCTTTCCTCAGCAATTGGCAAATCATAAATTGTACACCAGTGACATAAGCATGTCAAGTAGTGTCCTGTCCTGTAATATAATTACCATGAAGGAGCTTATGTGATATAATTTATTAAAACATAATTAAGCAAAACCAAATCTTCAGTATTTTATTGAAGTGCTAGCCACAGGGGAATGGTCTTATTTGAAATGACCATAATTTCAGCTATAACTTCTTGTTCTATACTGCTGTCAGCATACTGCCTGCCATTTGAAGTCATGCTTTTTTTTCCCACCTCTGTTCCCCCTGCATAACGTGTATGGGATGATCTATCTGTGAATGGTGGATGAGGCCAAATCAAGTCACTGGGCACAGATGCTCTTCTGACAGATTACCCTTGAAGAGAAGAGGGATGGGAGAACTTATAGAGGCAGACACACTGACAGCAGAAAGAAATGATAGATCACAGGGAGGAAGGAGACAGAAAATCCAAAAGCTGATGTGCTGATATGGCACAGTATAAGAATGGAACCTCAGATAACAGCAAGTCACCAGAAGAATCAAATTATGTTTAAAAAGGGCAGTAAAACCATATTTTGTTTTAGTAATATCACCAATAAAATCCATTAAAAAGAATTCTACCACTTGAAAGGAGCAAACATTAATTTATTCACTTAGCTAGGAAAACCAATTATGTGATCTGTATTGCTCTGCTATCCTGGATATATGAGGGGTGTGTTCCGTTTTCTTAGTTATTTAGTATATTATACTTAGGGAAAAACACAATAGGAGGTTTTGGCTCAACTGACCATAGCAGGTTTCCTGATTCCCAGTCATTGGTTTATCCTTGAGACATCACTCATAATTTGTTTGAGCCTCTGGCTGCACTGTATCATGCTTGTGTATCTTTTTTGTAGATCATTCAGTTTCCCAGCCAATCATGGTGCAGAGAAGACCTGGTCAGAGTTTCCATGTGAACAGTGAGGTCAATTCTGTACTGTCCCCACGATCGGAGAGTGGGGGACTAGGCGTTAGCATGGTGGAGTATGTGTTGAGCTCATCCCCGGGAGATTCCTGTCTAAGAAAAGGAGGATTTGTAAGTTGGCTTGAGGAACTTGTTCCTATATCTCTCTTTTTTTAACCCCCAAAACAAAACATGCCTGTTTAGTTTCCTTAGATGTTCACAGCACTAATTGGAGGGGATCAGTAGGGGATGTAAACCAAACTATAAAACGTAGAGAAATGATTTTTTTTTGGGGGGGGGCACATTGATAGTAATGTGAGGTAGGATCTGAAATCTAGATTTCACTTCATTGGTCTACCAGAAAATACCATTTTTAGTTTAAAACAGTAAAAGTACACAATAGTAGGAATTTGAAAAAAGAAAGCTGAAACTGGTGTTAGTAGTGAATAGATTGGAGAGCAGTGATTTGTCAGTACTCAAATGGATTAGCTATGTAGGATCATTCTTGTTTTGCTAGTTAGGTTTTAATTATAGAATGATCTTTTACCTTCTTTGAACAGCTATAGCTATACGTCTCACACCCAGCCTGTCAGGAAATTAAAAAAATTAATTCTGTTAAATCTATATCTGTAATTTTTGTGTGTCTCACCATTGACCACTTGGATGCCACTTCAGTCAAAGCAGCTTGCCTGTCTATAGCCACTTCCCTTTTAAGTTTAAACAGTCCTCCACAGGCATCCTTGATAGGCTTTCTCAAAACTAGCCCTTTCTATGGCATCAACTTTCTAGATCTAGAAGTCTTAAGATGGAAACATTTGAGTCTTCCCATCTGTGACCTCCTCATCTGTGATAGGAAGGCCATGAGAGGCCCCATGACTCTGTTTCCCCTCCTTTTTCCCCATGTCAGTTTGTTGTATACATTTTTAAAGCTCTTTCTCCTCGAAGTCTTTTTGGTCTAATAGTACTTGTTGACAATAATTAAGAAATATTTTTTCCTTTAAATCATATTAATTTTTTCTCCATAACTATCTTTATCGTAGAGCATTTGTTGTCAATATTTTTATTGGCCTATATCTGTTGCTATGTGTCAGAGGCTTGGTCCTATTTCCTCCAATTCACTCGAAACTTCTTTAAAATAACAGTAGTTCATTTTTGGTGCAGCTTCCTTAAGTGTCAAGTGACATGAAATGATTGTTGACTTGGTTGGCATGAAGAGAAGCAGGTACACATAGAGTTAGCTTTATTGAAGGCACATCTAAGGTATTGCTTCAACTGACATTGACATGACCTAGAAGTTTTAATTCGTAGGAAAGAAAAAAACAGAAAAAAAATGAAATGAACTTCTTTAAGAGGCTGGTTTGGTTTTCTCTCAGCTTCACACTTAGAAGTTTGGTGTGAGGAATTTAGCCAGAGAGGATCTTTTATAACAACTCTTAGGAAGATCAAGGAACTAAACTGAGGCTTTTGTCTTGTCTTGAGAACTAGCCATTCTGAGGCTGACTTGATTGTTTTTTCAGTCTTTTGACGCTGTGAAGTCGGAGGTCAGATTTAGTGGTTTGTGGATCAGATAGGAAAAAACTTTTAATTTGAACCTTCCCAAGAGGCTGCTTGGGAAGAACAGGATCTACCCTTTGGAATGGGATCAGGCAAAAATGATCATTTGCCTATTGTGCCATGGGAAAAATGGTGTTAACTACTTCTCTTCTTTCCCCTTATCCCTAGCTTACCTCTCTTTTTTTTTTTTTTTTTTTTTTTTGGTCCTCATACATTTTTATCTCATGAACCCAGATTTCTCATAGGAAGTGATGTCTATTCCTGTCTATAACTTTTAGTTATTTACTGTAGAAGAAAAGTTAGTCTTGTTTGTAGGTAAGTTGTTACTGTGGTTAACTGGAACCTGTGTTATGTGTGTGATCAGTTTTTAATTCTTGTGCATTATCCAAGGTGTCATGTGCCTGGGTTACTGTGAGGTTTGCAGGAGATAGAAAAATAATTGAAATAAAGAGAAAGATAAAGCTCTGGAATTGAATAAATATTTTTGTCTTTTTCTCTTTTTGAACAATTGTTTCATAACTCTAATGCAATGTATCTTTTGCATTGTGTCTTGCATTTGTATTTATGAAGGCAACTGTCATCCTTTGTTAAAATATTATCACCAGAAGTTAATACCTCAGGACAGAGGTTGGAAAATAGTACTCTAACAGTCAAATAATCTACTGAGGTTCTGAAGTTTGCATTAGGATAAATGAAAATTCTATACATCTGTGTTCCAGCTTCCCAGAGGAAGGTCATGGGTAATGAAATATTCCATATTTTGATGTGGGTGCCATCTAAAGCAGTGGTCACCAACCAGTGGTCCACGGACTGGGACCACTGGTGGTTCATGAGGTCCAAAAGGTTGGCGACTGCTGATCTAAAAGGTGATACAGGAGAACTGATCAGTGACATCAAGCTACAAATTGGCATATTCAATAGTGGATGGATACTTGAGGATGAGTGAATTACTTTTTTGCTTTGTGGTTGTATCCTGCTGATCTTATACCTAACTTGGTTTTTGCTCTGCCTGTTGGTTAGGATGATATCTAACCAAAGTTCTGGTCATGGAAACCTTAGTCACTTTTTGTTGTCATGATATGCATGCATCTTCTTGGAAAAATTGAACTTTAAAAGAAAAAAAAAATCTAACCTGTCCTTCAAAGTATTGAGTTTAGAGGTTAAAAAGAATATCTGCTGCTTATAGCTAATTGTACTAAAGGATGGGTAATGGGTGGTTTATGGGTCAGAGCACTCAGGTGTTTTTACTTTTTGGGTGGCTGTACGAGCATTACCTCCATAAGCCACGGAGAAGCCTCATTTGAGTCTCCTCAGAGCTGAGAACATCATTTCTGATGACCAAATGAATGTAGATAGACCTCAAAACAAGTACTCAGTGGTCATTCTCAGACACTCCAGGCTCTGATTAATTTTTCAGTTAAAGGAGGTTTAGAACCAAAGTAATCTACTCATTGTACAGTGGTTTTCCATTTTCAGTTAGGTTGTTTATTGATTGCAACTTGAATGAAAGTATTTAACTCCTGTCTAGCTTTTAAGGTTCATTTGATTGTGCAAGTGTATTCAGTTTAGCACTTACGGCTTCCATGATAAGAGTACTTTCAGCTGACAATAAGAGTTTGACAGCAGTATTTTGTTCTTAATATTGTAGATTTTTGGTAATATTGCACATAGGAACCAGGGGCTTCAGGATAGCAGTTTTCAGAATAGGAAACTTCAGAAGACCAGTTAAGCCAAGGCCAAGTTATTTATTTATTTATTTAATATATTTTTGTTGATTTCAAAATATATTAAATATATTTTGAGGAAGGGAGAGGGAGATAGAAACATCATTGATGAGAGAGAATCACTGATTGGCTGTCTCCTGCATAACCCCCACTGGGGACCGAGCCCACAACTTAGGCTTGTTCCCTGATCGAAATCAAACCAGCAATCTTTTGGTGCATAGGATAGGACTCAACCAATTGAGCTACAGTGGCCAGGGCTATCCTTCATAATTTCTGTCTTTCTGGTTTATGGGGCCCAGGGAAATAAGAAGGACCACTATAAACTTGGATTACGGTGAAGACCACCCTAACATTGGAAGAAAGATTTTTAGAAAAAACATTTTGGGAAGTCCTTTCTGCCTTCTGACCTAGAGGATGCATGCACACTCATAGCAATTCATTTGGGTCATAAAACTTGATGACTTGCTTTTCTAGACTCCACTGCATTTATTTTAGGTAACCAGTGCTACTTTAAAAACTTTGTGCAGTATAATGCAGATAGAAGTCAGGGGTTTAAGTCTCGACTGGATCTTAATTTTCTCCTCTGCAAAATGTGGATAATTAAAACACCAAAAGTCTAATTCATATGGCTAGGTGATATATTTAAAAAAAATGCTTTGTAAACTTTATAAAATCTTGCTCCTCAAAGCCCATGAGCCAATAGCATCTTCATCACCTGGGAATAAAAATGTAGCACCTCAGACTCTACCCCAGACCTATTGAATCAGAATCTGCAATTTGACTAGTCCCTCAGGTGATTCTGTATGTATATTAAAGTCTGAAAAATTCTGCTATCAGACATTATTTTCTTAGAAGTTTAAATTACCAGGAAGCTACGGATCAGATTGAGAAACTTTTATTTTCAGGGTGGGGATCCTTCAGATTTGAGCTTCCCTTGAACAAGAAATGTACATATTGTACTTTGCATTGTCAAGCTTTCAAGACATTGACTAGATAAAAAGTAAAAAAGAACACTTCTTTGAAAACCAGTTTTTGTTTTTCATTTTTGTAATAACAAATAGCATTCTACATATGTAAGATATATTTTCTTTTTCTTTTGGATCTGGTGGTATCACAGCAGAGGGGCACACTTTTTTTTTTTTCCTTTCTGCACACCAGGAATTTGGTGATCATATAAGCAGAGCCTGGTATAGTTTGTGTTTCCCTCTTTCTAAAGTGCAAACCTCCTTCCTTCCTTTGTTCATTTTGAAGTTGGGATGCATCTTTCAAATGTTAGTGTGTCAGAGTTTAATCGTCAGTAGTATTTCCTTTTTAGCAGCACAAATTGATGGTGTCTCCAGTTTGATGAAATGTAGTTGGTGGTGGCCTGATTCTGTAAGTTTCTTTGGTGGGGAGGAAGAACAAGGGGACATGAACTGTCTAGCAATTTTGAAGCGTTGGTAGAGAAGAGGGTGGATTTGTTTGAAAAAGGCAGTGGCAAAAAAATGAAAATTGGATCAAGTTCTGCTAAAGTTTTTTTTTTTTTTGAAAGAATTGCCTTCTTTTTAATCCTCGAATTGCCTTATTTTCATGAATTGCCTTATTTTTATTTAATCCTTGAAACAATCCTTTGAGGTAACATTTGGCCCTGAATTTATAGATGAGAAAAATGAAGCTTTGAAGTGAAGTGATGGTACCTGGATTTAAACTTTATTCTAATTTCAGTTCTTTACAATTCTGTTTTCTATTATGCCATACTGGTTAGTCAAGTTCCTCACAATAGGTAATATGCCAATTTAAAAGAATAGTTCATATGGCTAGTAATTTCAAGCTTCTACTTATTTCTAATATTTAATTTTTTAAAATTAATGATGGAGCTGTAAACTATTGAACTTTAAAGGAAATTAACATTTCAGGTTTTTTGTTTTTGTTTTTTGCATTTTGTAAAAAACAGATAAATGACCCTGACCAGTGTTGCTCAGTGTTTAGGGCATGGGCCCATGAAAGGGGAGTGCGGGTGTGTGTGTGTGTGTGTGTGTGTGTGTGTGTGTGTGTGTGTGTGTGTGTAGAGAGAGAGAGAGAGAGACAGAGAGAGAGAGTTTGATTCCTGGTCAGGGATGTGTATCTAGGTTGGAAGTTCGATCCACACCTCTGGTCCAGGCTGGTGCAAGAGGCAACTAACCCATGTGTATCTCACATCGATGTTTCTGTTTCTCTCTTTTCCACTCTCCTCCTTTCCACTTTTTCTCTAAAAATCAATGGGAAAAAATATCTTCGAGGAAGATTTGGGAGAAAAAAAATACACCCCAAACCAAGCAAATGTATACAGGAGAAACCACCTTTTTAGTTAATGTTATTATTTCTGGACTCAGTGTGTGGAGCAAATATGTTAGTTATTCTTTTTTAAAAAGAGGGGAGGAAGATGATTAATTTTATTGAATGTAACTTCTGCCATATGGCGCTTTTTGGTAAGATCACTGCAGTAAGAGAAAAAATTCAATTCTCATTTTTCTGACTTCACTCAGAATTAACAGATATTCTCTGAAATATTCCTCCTGTTATATGAGGCTTTTGAGGAAGCTGAGCCATAAATGGATGTACTGTGATTTCTACAATTCAGAGTTCTTCACTCAGTCTGTTCTTATCTCAGTTCTCTAATGTCTAGCAATGGGACATATTCTTCCCTCTCCCTCTTAAGATATGGGTCTCACAGACCCCTTCTTGGCCTCACTCTTGAGATTTTGATTGGGTTTGGCCACTTGCATTTTGAGCACTCAATAAACCTGTGTTTGAATACTACAGGTTTGGTTTAACATTGAAACTCACAAGAAAAAGATGCTATTAATCCTTTTTATTTTTTCTTTCATTTACTGAATAAACTTTCCAGTACTGTTATGTACTAGGTAGTATGTGACAAAAAAGCAAAGCATAAATTCTGTATGTATGATATTTGTGTTGGACTTAATTACAGTGGTTCTTAATTTGTGACTGCTTATTGGGGTTACTGGAGAGCTGTTTAGAACTTTTGTGGGAGCCAATGTAGACCAATTAAGTCAGAAACTCTGGGAGTGAGCACAGACACTTACAAATTTTAAAAAGAATGTGATACCCAGCACTAATCATAGAGCCATTGCATTGTGGAAAATGACAGTGTCCTGGTAGGGTCAGATTGGCAATATACTTATTTAGTTAAATCACTTAATTGAGGCATTTAAGATTTTAATCTTGGTATCATAGATAATGGTACATAAATACATCCTAGTGCATAGCTTTTGCTAATATATTACCTTTGTATAACATGATTAATACTCTATAAAACTTTTATACTTATATTATTTCACTGATATTTATAACTACTCTGTTTTAAACAAAATTATCCCTGTTGTAAGGTTCAAGTTTAATAACCTTCCAAAGCTTTGTGACCAGTAAGTGTTAGCAGTTGAGATAGAATGTAGATTCTGTGCTATCTGGGTTAATAATTTCTTAAATACCATATAGTTACAGGCAACTTAAATATTAAAAGAAAAAATTTAAATCCCATAAAATGCACCAGCTCATTTATACTCTTTTCCTCTTTCACAGCCATCACATTTCTGAGACCGTTTTTATGATCCTGAACCCTGTATTCTCTTATTTAGAAATCAGACTTCATGTCAATTATTTTTATTTAAAGTTGTTGATTTGCTGAACTTTTTTCTCCTAAGAAAACTTAGAATTGAAATATGTCTTATGGCCCTAGCAGGTTTGGCTCAGTGGATAGAGTGCTGGCATGAGGACTGAAGGGTCCTGGGTTTGATTCTGGTCAAGGGCACAAGCCTAGGTTGCAGGCTCTATCCCTAGTAGGGGGCATGCAGGAGGCAGCCAGTCAATGATTCTCTCATCATTGATGTTTCTATCTCTCTCTCCATCTCCCTTCCTCTCTGAAATAATAAAGAGAGAGAGAGAGAGAAAGAGAGAGAGAGAGAGAGAGAGAGAGAGAAATCTGACTTGTGTATCGGAAAGTGTATAAGTCATAAATGTTTATCGAATGAATTTCCACAAAATGAATATACACCCTTGCATCCACATCAAGAAATGGAAGATCCCTTGGATCCCGCCTTCAAATAAAAGAAACCTATTATTTTTCTGAGGCATTTCTACTCAGAGTAGAAAACCAGACAACTATATTTTAGTTGAATGGATTGTATAACATTGGTGAAAAACAGCCTACAGGGCTACGCTTGAACAACCTAACCTTTGGCAGTAATCGGGAATGTGGGTATCAGAAGCCACATTTCCAGGTCAGAGCAATTAGCTTCCGGATCAGCTGAGCAGCTTCTCAGCAAGCCTTTGTAGAGGGTCACTGAGGAAAGTTAACACGCAGCATTCCTTGACTTGGTGAGTGTCACTTTCATCCAATTTCTTGTTAGCAAAACTTCCAGCTACTACTTTATCCCACTATCTTCCATTTTCTCACACAGACCTTTTGAATTTATGAGGAATTGGAGCTTAACTGCTCCTTCCAAGCCAGTGACTTGTAGATTTGTGGAAGATGATTTAGGTGTGTTAGTTGGGTGATCCTTCTAATACTCTGTCATTATTGACATCAATGGTGTCTAATTTATGTTATCTAGACCTTATCTCCACCTATGGGATTCTTATCTGACAAGGGAAGGATCCTTCTTTGAACAGTTGAGTTTTGTAGGAATTTTGTGGTCATTCAGTTTCCTTTGTCATAGTTTCTAAACTTCTGCCATGTACTGTATTTAGTGTTGGGGATTTGAAAATGAAATGAATACACAGCTTCTGTCAGTTTTACCTTTGTAGTAGGAGGGAGCTATTGTCTCTGGACATCTTGAAACATCTTTGTCTCCAGAATCCTGTCATATTTTCATCTCTGCTTAGGGATTTCATTGTGCTTAACTGGCTGTCACTCACTCCTTTTGAACTACTGACAGTCTTATAGAAGATTCTGCTGTGAAAGTTACATCATAATGGTTGCTAAAACTGCAATTTATCATCTTGATGCCACATGAAACGAGTGGCATATCCTTTTTGTATATGTTCCTTTGTTCATATTAGCCATGCCATCTTTCTTTTTCTGTGTTGCATTTGAACAGAGCATGATTTTGAAAGCACAATGGGCTCTGAACTGGCAGTTGAAAGGTCTAAGCATGTCAAGGTATGAGCCTCCCTTTCTGGGCTAGAGATCTTTAAGAACTACTCTGAGAGCATTTGTTTATTGTGCATTTGTAGGCCTACCCATTCACAACTTTGTACCTGCTGAACCTGCCCCCATTATTGAGTTCTCCCCAATGAAATTGGGTTGTGGTGACTGGAAATGCTGTGCAGCAGCTCTCATTGTTTTCTGATTGGATTTTGCCTTTTATCAGGAGCTTTAATTGGTTTAGGTGTGTTCTTCCTTAAACCGGAAGTCAGTGGTGGGGACAAGTGAGGCTTGCTTCTCTCTACTTTTACCAAAATAGTAGTTACTTACTATTATTCTTTGGTAATATTGTGCCAAGCTCTTTGTACCACATCAAGTCACTGTACCAAATCTTCTTTTCCTTTTGGAAATCAAGGCACATTTGCTTTATATGACCAGGTCTTAAGTTGGGGTGTTAGTAAGAGGAGACAGATTTAACTTCCTTAGGACACAGGATGGACATCAGTGTACTTGGCATCACAATTCTTTTGGGCTCAGTCTTTCATTAGTTACAGTTTGAAACACTTTAAAGATAACTTCTTTTGCATCAGCGATTCAGTATAAATAAGGTAGTCTCAAAATAATGTGGTATGGGGCAGGCCAATAGAAGAAGACAACACTTATTGATGAAAGAATTTCATAGCTGGATTTAACATGTTTTGAAGGATTAAAAATGTTATTCTTAAGATAATTGGTGAACTATTGATGCAATGAACTGTGAGACATAGGCTGGAACTGGGATGGTGGCGATAGTACAAATTTGCAGGGCTTATATCCCAGGACAAGAGTAATTGAATTGGATGATGTCAGACCACACCTACCTCAATATTCGGAAGTAAGTGGGGAATTTACATAGGCAATGTGGAGAAGGAGATTTTTTTTGTAGACTTAACACTTTTACAACTATACTATTAATAGCTGCCATACCTGGGTCTTCTTAAATTTGAGAGTAGAAAAGTGAGACCAAGAGACACAGTTTTGGATGGTCTTTGGGTAGAAAGAGAAAAAAAATAGGATGGTGGGACCCTGGGCATGGTAAGACTATCCTAAACTGTAACATAAATGTGTGTCTGTCTCCCCCATTTGGCAAGACTTTCTGCAGCGTTCCTGCCTTTTTGTTGTCTGTTAATTAGGTTGTAATGTCTTAAAAGGACATAGACACTATCTTGTCCTAAATTAGCACCTAGTGTAGTCTGGTGTCTGTAGTGGTTGCCCACTATCATTAGTTGATGATTAGTGAAGCTGAAGCTATTTTTTAAACAGGGCCCAAGGGATGCAGACAGTGATGAAAACGACAAAAATGAAAAGAAGAACAAGGGTACGTTTGATGGAGATAAGCTAGGAGATTTGAAGGAGGAGGGTGATGTGATGGACAAGACCAATGGTTTACCAGTGCAGAATGGGATTGATGCAGACGTCAAAGATTTTAGGTTTGTATGTTTTACACTTCTGATTTTTGAATGGGGGCTATGGGTTTTTGTTTTGAGTTTCTGTTCTTTTTTTGTTTGTTTGTTTTTACTTTAGTTTTCTTTTTTCCTCCTTATGTGTCCTTTTTAAGAATTGGGTCTAGTGTAGGCAATACTGCAAACATTATAAATTGATTGGTAAGGTGGAATTTTATAAGGCTTGTCAAGGCCTGGTGCTTTGCTAAAACAACAGATATTGCATTTGTATAGGGCTATAATTTGCAGGTGAATTCCATAAAGAACATTTCATGATTCTCAAATATCAAAATCACCTGGAGTGGGTGCTTTGGGACTTTCCCCAAGTTTCTTCCAAATCACTGTCTGGGAGAAACCATGGTTACTAATGGAGTTTGACATATCTCTCCGGCATGCTAGAGTAGATGGAAAAACATTTGAGAACTTGCTTGAAATTGATAAGCTCCCTTTGAGGTAGTTATGTTAGGTATCATTTTCCTCATTTTGAAGAATCAGAGATGCAAATTAAATGGCTTTTCTTAAACATACCCCTTCCATAGATGGCCTCTCATTCCATCTCTGGTCATGATTGATTTGCAGGTTTTAACCTATAATTCAATTTATGCAGCATTAAAATGATATTGTATATTTGTCTTCCACATTTGGCAAGTTTTTGTTATGTAGATAACATCTTTAGTGATGGTGTATAATTTTAAAAATCTAAAACTCCTCGGTCAGTAATATGCAGAGAGAGAACTTAATTTTGACTAGTTTTAAGTGAACCTAAAGTCTTATCCTAATATCTATCAAAGTCAAAATTAAAATATATTTTGGGTTATTGTAGAAAAATGTTTAATTGTTTAATATTTCTAATCTAGTTTTGTATCTTGTTAATGTAAAGAATTAGTCTTTTGAAGAAATTTGAGGCACAGAGTTAGAGTTACCTAAGGTCTTTAGATGAGTTTGGGTAGCCTCTCCATCTTGAATCTCAGGCAGCCTGCAGCAGGGTTTTCTGGTATTTGACTTTGGGGCTGGAGGTCGTTACAGGGCTTGAGTGTGTCAGGAACACAATAGCTTTAATTTGTACCAGCTTTAGGATTTCTTTTAGACATGAAATGTATGGAATATAGTCACAGGTTATACTCTATATTATAATATTAGTCTATATTAGTCTGATTTGGAATCATATTGTTCTACAATCCTTTTGGATAGGGTGATCATGTGCCCTGGGTTTCCCAGGATATTTATTAATAGTGCACTTTTTTTTTTTTTTGCTTTTAGGAGTGTCCTGGTTTGGATGATAAATTATATCTTCATATTATTTTTAATTCTTAGACTTATCTCCTTAGCAGGTGCATATCCTAAATAAATCATTTATTTTGTACTATTTTGTAATGGTCTGATTCTTCTAGTTTCTTAGAAGGGGAGGAGACAGTTTTAGCATTGGCCAGTATAGTCACATTATACAGAAAAAGAATTTCCACTTATATGAAAATTATTTTTTTTAAATAGACTGATTCTCACCCATGGGACTTCCCCCCTTAGAAACTACTCTTCCATTACTTCTATATTTCAGATGTTGACTCTGGTGGGCATATTTTACAGTCTGCATTTTGGGATCTCTGTTTTCATGGATGCCACAGTTAGTGATTTTCCAGTTTATCCAATGTGCTCAAATCTGAGTCTCTTGGTTGAAGGGATTGTAAATTAATAGCAGTAAATGCAAATTTAAGGGGTGGGCTGTGGTGGGAAGGCAAGCAATAAAAACGTCATTTGATGGTATAACATGGAAACACCATAAGTGGTTTTGGTTTTTTTGTAGGAATAGGTTTAAGTACTATTGATAATGTTATATCGTGGACGTTGTCCTTAAACTTGGGTTTCTGTAGTGTCCCTCCCTGCTCAAAATAAGGTTTAATGCCCTTTACTTTCTCTGTTTAGCCGTACCCCTGGTAATTGCCAGAACTCTGCTAATGAAGTGGATCTTCTGGGTCCAAACCAGAATGGTTCTGAGGGCTTAGCCCAGCTGACCAGCACCAATGGTGCCAAGCCTGTGGAGGATTTCTCCAACATGGAGTCCCAGAGTGTCCCCTTGGACCCCATGGAACATGTGGGCATGGAGCCTCTTCAGTTTGATTATTCAGGCACGCAGGTACCTGTGGACTCAGCAGCAGCAACTGTGGGACTTTTTGACTACAATTCTCAACAACAGGTATTGTGTGTGTCTCTGTCACTCTCTTTACTCTCCCTCTAGCCGGCACGTTATCAAGTAATGAGAATGGGGGAATGGGAGGAGGGTGGCTTAATTTAGGCTACTGAGCCAGACTTTATTAGCCCAGTGGTGATGTGGGTTTACAGAGCCTCTGTATCTTCCCCTCAAGAAGGTGATTCCCATTGCTGAGGTTATTGGCAAGAAAGCACTTTCTTCTACAAGTACGGAGGTTCCTCTCTTGCCCCAAGGCTTGGAGAGTGAGTGAGGTGGGGCATGCGGGAGGCAGCTGATCAATGATTCTCTCTCATCACTCATGTTTCTATCACTCTTTCCTTCCTTCCTCTCTGAAATCAATAAAAAAAGAATAAATCCTCAAAACAGAAGTTTTACATGAAGCCAGAAATTACTTCCAGTGCTGAAGATATACTAGATTTCAAAATATTTTGTGTCACACCAAATATAGAGATATGATATTATTGTTTAGACTTTAACTTGTCCAGCTTAGAAAATTAATTTGGCAACTTCTTTATCTAAATTGAGGTTCATGGGTGTAGGCTATTCCTAATTAGATCCTTTGACCTAGTTAATACCAAGAAGTTGTATCTGAATTATTTACTCTGTCTTTTTGGTCTGAAATTCCCTAGCCACCCTTAGTGCTGAGGCCATTTTTGGTTCTTGGCTTCCGTTCCCAATCTAATTTTTAGCTTATTATTTAAGAAATATTTTTGTCCAACCTCTTATAAATGAAATCTGATTCTCTTTTATTTAGTTGTTGTTTACCTCATAATCAGAATTGGGATTCTCTTTTTATTTATTGATCTCTGGCTTTAAAATAATTACCAATTTTTTGAGAGGGTAGATAATTATTAATACTTAAAGAACAGAAATGTACTTTTGTGCATCCACATATAGTTTAGCATGATTATATCAAACAACACCTATTCAAATTTATAAAATTCAGGGTGCCTTCACCATGAATCCCAATTCAGCAGTTTTTGAAAGTGAACATTATTATTTTGAAAGTTAAACTGTTGCTGGGTTCTGGCTTCCAATAGATGTCTTAGTTGCTGCGTAGGGCATTGTTACACAGAGATTCCACCATCATATGATGTGGTCATTGTTGTTTATCCCTTTGAGTTTCTGAGTAGAATGCCATCAGACCAGGGGAGGCTTGATGAAGACCAGGTTGCATAGACATAACTTGAAAGACAGATGGAGTGATCCTGCTGCAGTTAAGAGAGCAGAGGTGTGGAGCTGGAAATAACTATGGTGTGGTTATGGGCTGACAGCAGTCGAAGGTACATGATGAGGGAAAAAGGAGATAAGTACCTGGTTTCTCAGTCCGGGTTACAGAAGCCTTGAGAGCCAAGCCTGGGTCCCAGACAATATTAGTGATTGTGAGCGTTGAACTAGATGTGTAGAGTGGCACGCATTTTTTTGTACATTCCATTCTTTTATCTTCATTATCTTAAGCATGTATTTAAGGCTAAGGCTATCTGTTTTTAGTTTTTAGTTGTTTTCTACAATTGGTAAGGTAACTAACTTTATTTGTGATTTTATGAGGGGATCTGGCTTGCAGGTTGACACATAATTTCTTCTTTTGCCTTATTTTCTTCAAATCAGGTTTGATTTTATAGTAAGTTGGTTTCATATCAGTTTATATTGAGATATGTAATACAGAACAGCTTTGAAATACATATAGAAAAGGTAACTTTCATTTAGCTCATTGCAAACTTGCTATTTGTAGAGCCATTGCTTATCACAAACTTAATATTTCTAAATTGATTTAGATCAGGGATTCCTTTTTTGGGGCAATGAATCCCTTAGAAGTTAAGTGAGTCTGTGGGCTGAATTCTCAGAATGTTTTAAAATGTAGAATATAAATAGGATTACAAAATAATCCAATTAGTATATAAAAATGTCTATCATTTGGAGCACGAAAAAGCGTTAGGTGTACTAGCTATCTTAATGAGCAAATACAAGATTTTGAGATGTGAAACGATTGCAAAGTAACCTGAAAATACATGTGATTTCTGTTGGTGGTTGGATGCTTATAAAGATGATTGAAAGACATGCTAAATTTTGTGAAAATAAATATAATTTCACCTATCCTAAATACAAAGATATGGGTTAAAAAGCCCTAATTCAGAGTAGTTTGAAATGCTTATTAATATTTCTGGACTATTCTCCCCTTTTCTTCACATTTTTCTCTTATTGTCTTTTCCTCAATCCTGGAAAACACAGTAAACAGTTCATATATAGTGTTAGGTATCATTTTGTGTTATGCTTGAGCAATATTTTTTACTCTAATAAAGAGCTATACAACTATCATATTTCCATAAGTATATTTTAGAACATTAATACAGGTTTCATTAAATTACATTCCTAGATAGCAGAAACAAAGCCAGGGTTATGTCATTATAGATTAATCAGTTTAATTGTTATGTTCTTTATTTAGAATTCAGTTAATTTAAAAATAGCCTAATGTAGCATGTTTTACAAAATTGTATACTGATGTACTAAAACTCACCCTGTTAAGCATGAGTTTTAACAAAGAGAAAATAAGTCTGAAAGTCATAATCGAAATACTGTATTTATTCCTTCACAGCCCTAGTCAGATAGGAGGGGAAATGGCATGCATTGCTTTTAATAGTATGGTAGTGATTAAGTGTCATTCTTATGAGGACAAGTTTGAACATAGTTTTAACATAGGAATTTACTATTCTTGGCTTTCCTTTCAGTTTACAAATGAGAAGATTATTCTATTGGTGGTGTATATAATCACTGTTAAATACTTATATTAGATAGCAATTTGGCTGGTTGAAGCTTATCTTTATTGTTATTTGACATTGAAATTTTATGCTGTGATTTTCTTAGAAAGTTATTAAGTTACTCGGAGGAAGGATCTGTTTTTTAAATTTTTTTTATTTAGGAATCATTTATTATGGAATGAGATTCTTCATCTTTTAAAGAAATATGAAGAAGTTTCTTTTTAAAAATATTCTGCAGCATTGTTTGTGTGTATCTGGTAAACCAGAAATCATTAGTTGGTCTTTTAACCTGGTGGAGTGTTAATCAGTTGTTCAAATAACCTGGTAAAAAAATGAGCTTTGACCCGGAAGCTTTAAACAATAGCAAACTTTTACAAATGTCAAGTACTGAGGACTGGCTCCAAGATAATACTTTTCTTATTAAAAATTTATAGTTCCACCACTGATGTAATATTTTAGTGTTTCAGAGGGCTTTTCTCAACGAATCTTGACAACAGCCCCCTGAGGTAGGGCAGCTGTTATGTTTTTACAGATAAGAAAATTGAAGCTAAAAGACTTACTGAAAGGTTATATTCTGTAAGCTGTGCAAACATCTAAGTTTTGATTTCTCCCTCCAGGCTGTTTCTTTTGGACCTAGTACTAGAATACAAAGCCTTTTGATATGTGGAGTTGTTTCACCTTCAAATTCAACTACATTCATAGTTTTTTTTTTTGTGTGTGTGTGTGTGTGTGTTTTTTCCTACATGGAGCTATTTTAAAAAGTACCCATCAACAATAACAAAAAAATATCTGGTTTTCCATTATCTTTGTGAACTGCTGAGAGAAGGTGCTCATGAAACTCTGGAGTTTTGTTTTAACATTGACTCTGAGCAGTTTTACCTCTGTCCCCCTCCCACCCCCTCCTGGGCTGTCCTTTTGGGGGAGGAGCTATAAAAGGTGACTCACAGAAGCCATGTGTCTGTTTGAGGGTGCTCTTCCTATTTTGTCAATGAGAACATCACACATAAAAGATTATTCTGAGTGCTATACATGTATTAATTTTATTACAACAACTTTGAGTTAGACATATCTTTATTTCTCTATTAAGAGGGGAGGAGAGAGAGGCACAGAGAGATTGTCTTGCCCAAAGTCACATAGAAAGTCAGTGGTGGAGCTGAGATATGAATCCTGGCTTTCTGGTCCCAGTGTCTGTTCTTATTCCTTATCCACTATATATATAGCCTTAAACTGGTAAAAAGGCAGGCTGGCAGTTTATTTTATTGTGGGTAAAGGGAGGGACTTTTTTTTACATTTGCTAACTCCATATTTAGATATTCATATTCTGAAAACTCAACAACGTTTTTATGCCAACCATTATTGATAACAGTAACAGTGTAGCTTTATTTTATAAGATGCCACCTGTATGTTAGTCACACAGTTTTTGACTGCTCGGCTTTTTTTTCTTTTGGAACAAAACTCCCCACAAGGATCTCTTCTGTAGGGCTATATAGTGGTAGAGAAGAGAGTCAAACCAATCTCCTTGCGTAGTTCTTCCAAATCTTAAAAAATAGTTGATATATTTTTCTCTGTATTCTGTCTCCTAAACAATTTATGCATTCCACCCAAGTAAATTTTAATCAGTAGTGGTACATTTATCATTATACCAACCTTAAAATAAGCATTTTCTCCAAATTTCACAGTATTGTGTTTCTCAGTTGTGATTAGCTTGCTTTGTGAAAATCATGAAAATATTTACAGAGCTCAGTGCTTTGCCCAGCAGATGGCATTTGTATGAGTTTTTCAGGATCATTTGGAATCCATCACTTGCCAATTACCCAATTTTGTTTTCAATACCCTGTATTTCCAGTTAATATTGGAACATTTACATAAAAAGAATTACCAGAATTACTGTAATCTATAATCAAATCTGCCTGCTGTAAATAATTTACTTTTGTTAATTGTTTACTGCAAAATGCACTTAAAAATAATTCCTTCTCTAGTCATCATAATCATTGAGATGTTAACTCTCAAATATAGGACATATTCTCAAAGAGTGATAACATGGTAGTTAGAACCATAAACCCATGTTATAAGGAATTATTACTTTTATGGTATTTACACACTATTTGTATTTATAAGATACAATATACATACATATAATGAGTTACATGTAATGTTAAAAACATGAAGCAAAGAGAAGTCATGGAATGACATTGGAGTACTATTTTTTATTAATAAATTAAGAAAACAAAATTTAGATTTTGAAAGGACCATCTTTATTTTCTATGTCACAGCATCTAGCTAATGTGCTAAAAATGTTTGTTGAATGAAGTGTATTATTTTGTTTATAGCAGGGTGGAGAGAAGAAGTTTGACATTTCTGAGATGTTAAATAATTCAGAATGTTTTAGGCTAGAAAAATTTTGGAGATCCATTGAAGAGATAGTAGTGGGACTATGAGGTATTTTTATAATCTTCAAAAAATCAACCTCTCACAATTTTACTTATTTTTTGCCTTCTGGCTGCCCCTCTTGGGTGGACTTGAAATCTCTACATGGTTATTTTTGACATTGTAAAAGCAAAGACTAAGTTCTATTCCGGTTTTTAGAAAGATAAATATGTAGAAAAGAGGTGAAGTGGGTGAGTATGTTCAAAATATTCACTTTTTGTTTTCTTTTTATTTAAAATTAGTCTGCTCATATATATTTGAGGCATAGAAGTATTCAAATCGTAGGATAGTCTTTCTATTAAAACTTCAGTGGTGACGAAAATTAAGCTGAGTTGGTGGAATGCCATTATCTCCCAGAGTCTGAAATAATCAGCTCTCTTTACGGGACTTCTGTAATTCAAATTCCATGGTGTCTGTTTTAAATCATCCAATGATGTCAGCAGAGCTGTTGAAATGTGCTTTAGAAAGAGCAGGTAGGTTGAAGGTCCTTTCTAGGGGAGGTCCTTTCAGTAAGTGCTCTCTGTCTGATTCCAGCAAATACAGAAGTCTTCAGTATGACTGCTGTGAAGGAGGCTTGTCAGAGCAATCCAAAATCAGGTTACTGGCTTCCCCGTTCTTTGTGCCAATACTATTCATACTGAAATGTATGAACATTTTACTTATTGTTATACTAGAGGCCCGGTGCTTGAATTTGTGCATGGGTGGGGTCCCTGCAGGGATTGGCCCCAGCTCATGCTCACAGCCCTGCAGCCCTGCTTGGCACCCCACCATGCCCTGGCACCACCCCCTCACCTGCTCCACCAACCCACCTGTGGAAAGATTGATTGGGGCTAGGCCCCGCCTGGATCCCTCAGCACCCTGGAGCTGGGAAGCACCCTGTGCTAATCACTAGCTGCAGGGCGATCAGTGGGGCAATCAAACCTCCGATTGCACCCACTTTGGCCTGGCACTGCCCACTCACCTGCTCCACCCCCTGCAGCGGTCTGGCTCTCATCGGGGCCTATTGGGGCCAGCAGTACCATCATTGCCACCTACTACCAGCACCCCATCTCTGACTCCCGCCATGTTCCACGCTGCCCCCTGGTGTTCAGTACATGTCATAAAGATCAGTTGAACTCCTGGTCTCCTGGTCGAACTCCCAGCCCAGCTACCGCCCCAGGAGACAATTTGGGCTTTTAAATAAAAGCATATTAGGCTTTTATTATATAGGATCCTTAGTTCCTTGCACAGTGCCTAGTAATTATTACTTGTTTCATAGATATTTTTAGAGTAAGTGAGTGAATGACTGACTTTGTATTAAGATTCTTTGAACTCCTTTTTTTGGGAACTAAGAAGTGTGCTAGGTCTGAGTTCATAATCCAGTCTGTTAGTAGCAGCTCTACTTCCCTGCAAACTCAAGAGCCCCCAAAAGTGAGGCATTTGTTCAGTTTACTCATAATAAGCCACTAGTTGAGGAAGGTATCAATATCATTTCCTCAGGAAGAGGCAGCCAGAGGACAAGATGAATGCTTTTTATTTTCCTTTCCAGAATGTGAGTAGGTAAGGGTTAATTCCAAGTTTTTGTGGAGTTCTGTAAAGAATGAATGGTAGGGAGATAACAGCTCTAGGGACAATGTGGTAAATCATTTTGTTGTACCTTTGTTTAATTTTTGTGTGTCTTGGATTAGGCAGTTCCCTCAGACCTGTTGACAACCACTGTGGCATTTGTATGTATATATGTGGTTCAGGGACATATAACCTGTGAAATAGTCAGCACCTGGGAGCTGGATACATCAAACTGAGGTAAAGAAAGAGGGAAAGAAGAACTGTGAAGTATTGTGATACATGAATGGATAGAGCATGAGAACATCTTTGTTTAAAGTATCATGCCTCAATGGGGCATGTAGAAGTTTTTATTCAGAGATTTTAAAATTATTCTTGAGACAGTTTCTCTAACCTCACCATGTCTTTTTCTTACCTCAGCTGTTCCAAAGACCTAATGCGCTTGCTGTACAGCAGTTGACAGCTGCCCAGCAGCAGCAGTATGCTCTAGCAGCTGCTCATCAACCTCATATTGGTAAGTTTTTAAGCTTATGCCTCCTTTATTATTATCAGTGTGGTCCAATCCACTAGACTGATTATAAACGTCCAGGCAAAAATCCCTCAGCGTAAATCCCTTTTTCCTTTTGTTCAGTTGTCTCTAGCTACATTCTTTATTTTTGACACACCTTTTATACCTCAACTCATTTCTTAGTATTCAGTTACTATTGCTCTACCTCAGCTCTTTCAGGATTTAGAAGTAGTCACTGCATTGTCGACTAGCATCAATTCTGTTGGTAAGATTGGATGAAATTGATTAAATAATAATTTTGCCCATGTTAGGGTTTTATTGGATGTGAATATATCAACCTCTCTTATTAAGTAACAAGAAGTACCTATAAATCCATTTTCCTAGCAGCATATATTTTTTTAAAGTCGTCTTATTTAATTACTGGCTTTTAAAGTAGCTTTGTCCTTCTGTAGCAATTCGTTTGACCTGCATATTTTCATCTTACTGCCTAGACGACCTTCCATCCCGACTTTTTTAAGGTGTCTGAAGAACACAATGTTATATGTGTAAACAAGTACAAGGAGAAGTATTTTTTAATGTGATTAAATGACATGATTGAATAGGAAGGGGCTGCCAATCATAGATTGGGATATTCTGTGGAAGAAAAGACTAGTTTCCACCTAGCTATATGAAGGCCATGCACAGAAGTCTTTGCTTGGGGCTAGTATTTTCTACTTGAAGATAGATAGTTGACTTTATAAATACCCATACATTTTCTTTGAGGTAAAAGGGAAAATAGTTATAAATGGAAATAAATCCTTCCCTCTATCCCACTACAATGTCTTTTAAATTGCCCTAATTTTAATATTTTAAAAATTATGCAAATTTAAAGCTGCCTAATATTTTAATTATAATTTTTAGCAAAGGTAGGAAAAAAAGACAAAAGATAAATGTCAATGTAATTTTTAGTATAGAGATTGTTTACTTCAAAAAATTTTTATTTAGTCTCAATCTATCCTGTATTGTCTCCCCCTCTTACCTACAGCCTGGAATGAATACCTAAACTATGCAGGTATTTGGTAGGACTGCAGTTTTAGTCAAGTTTGTTTTTACTGACAGGTGTGTTTTCAGCAGGTTTAGCTCCCGCCGCGTTTGTCCCCAATCCATACATCATCAGCGCTGGTCACCCAGGGACGGACCCCTACACAGCTGGATTGGCTGCAGCAGCAACGTTAGGTGAGACATTCCGCTGCACGAGGGGTTTTCCTCACCTGCTGAAAGTCATTTGAATCGGGCATGTGTCCTTTACACTCTTTCCCAAATCCATGTCTCCAGTGAGGATTTCTCTCCTGACTTCCAGTGCCATATACATGCTAACTGTATAGCTCTGCTTAGCTGTAACCTCAGACTTGAACCTGTCTAAAGGCAAACTTCCTCCCTGTATAGTTAGTCACCTCCTGTATAGGTATTTTTGATCAATGAAGCCACCAGTTGCTAAATATATTTTGGGAATTTCTTCCCTTACCCAGATCTTCTTACTACCTCTAGTCTATCATAGCTCAGGTTCTTACTTGCTTTACCTAAACTTTTGCAACCGTTCTCTCACATATTCCTAGTTCCCTTGCTTCTTTCTCCTCTCCTGCCTCCCAAAAATTGCTCTAGAAAACTATATCAAACACAGATCTTATTCCTTCGTTCTTGTGCTTTGTGTATTGTCGAGTCTAGTGTAGTAAATATTGGTTATTATCAAACACAGCTGTTCATTATAATCTACTAGAGTGGCGACAGTGGTGTCTTGTTCTTTGGAATCTGTTTATAATGAGGTGCCATGTCACTCAGAGGATTAAGGAGGATGGGGACCCATATGTATAGATACCTCTCCATGATCTGTACATTGATCTCTTGACATGCGGGGCACTTTCTCCCCTTTAAATTGGCTACCATTGGCTCATGCTGTTCATTCTAGCAATGCTAACCTGATTGTAGCTTGTAAATAACATGGTGGTTTCGGTCTCAGTATCTTTGGACCCTATGGTCTCCTGAGTAAATTTTTTGCCTGAAAAGATCCTTAACTGGCATTGCCACCTCTAGAACAGCAGTCACCAATCTTTTCGGATCTCACGGACCACCAGTGGTCCAGAGTCTACTGGTTGGCGACTGCTACTCTAGAAAGCCTTCCTTTGTTTACCCTTCCCTATTACTTATTATTGTTTTATATTTATTTGGTTGTGGTTTTATATATACATGCGTGTGTTTTTTCCCTTGAGAATGAACTCTTCCAAAAGTAGGCACTTTTGTTATTTGACTCTGGCATAGTTGCTGTCTCCATAGACATTATTGTGTGGTAAATTTAATTCAGTGTTAGGACAAACCAAATGTTTTCCAAAAATAAATATTTGGGGAGGAGGGCAGAACCCTCCAAGTCATATTAATCATGACCAAATGTTATTGTTAAATTTCACTTATATAACATGTAATTTGTAATTATGAACTCAAATGCAATAAAGACGTTCATGTTTTCTTTAGAATTGTTCACATTTTGGCATGGAGGGAATATGTAGTGAAGTTCTGCTTTCCTTTGACCTTTGGGGGAGAAACAGAAAGCTCTTTCTAGAAGAATCATCTTTGCTAAATACCATTCATATTTGTTGTATCCTTATTAACTATTTGCCAGGCATTATGCTAAATGCTATATGATGATTTTACAGGTTAGGAATTTGGGGCTCAGAAGGCTGTCTCGTTTGTGATCACATTTTAAATGTAGAGTTGGGGTTTGAACTCAAACTCAAAGCATTTCACAATACTATATTATCTCTATCTTTAAAGACTTTTATTATTTATTTATTGATATTTGAGAGAGAAATTGTTGTTTCACTTATTGATTCATTCATTGGTTGCTTCTTACATGCTTCCTGATGGGAGATCAAACCTGCAACCTTGGCATATTGGAATGATGCTCTAGCAAACTGAGCTACCTGGCCAGGGCTCTATGATACCTTAAATGGTTTTTGTTTTTTCTTTATTCTTTAAAAAAAAAAAATTCATTTCAGAGAGAAAGAGAGAGGAAGGGAGAGATAGAAATATCAATGATAAGAGAGAATCATTGATTGGCTGCCTTCTGCACGTCCCCTACTGGGGATCGAACCCGCAACCTGGGCATGTGCCCTTGGCCCGAATTGAACCTGGAACCCCTCAGTCTGCAGGCCAGTGCTCTATCCACTGAGCCAAACCAGCTAGGGCAAATTGTTTTTTTCTGTACTTTTTTTCCTTTACTAACTAATGCACAAGATGACTCTACTAACTTACTGTATGTGATTTGAAACAGAGAACTTGTCTCCGTTCTCCCTGACGTGCTTGTCCTCCCTGTGATCACAGTTTGATGATGAGAATCTTGCTTTTTTTTGTACTCATCATCTGAGCCAGACTGAAAATGACTTAAGAGCTTTCACACAAAACTGGAAATACTAACTGCCCAAACTATGAAACTACAAATTCTTATGGAGTGTTAACCACCCAGAGATGGAAACAGGCACCCAAGGTTAATTTTCCTAAACTCAGACCACAAGACTAGGGAAAGTAGTAGAAATGCCAGCTAAAGAAAATTTAAAAGATAGTGTAAATGTTTATGATAACAAAACTGTGCCTAGTAGGAGTTTGCTTTGTTGGCTTTTGTGGGGGAACCTTAGGAATATCATTGCAGGTTGCAACCTAACCTTTCAAGGTAGATGTGGAAACACTCTAACATCTATTCCTCCCGTTTTCCATGTGAGAAAACTAAGGCACAGATAGGGTCTTTTATTGTGTTTTCTCTTTCATTCTTTTTTAAAAATTCTCAAGACGATGATTCTACAAACACTAGCCAGATGAGTTAGGGGGCCAACTCTAACTTGGAGGTATGTTTTTTAGATTATTTAAGTTCTGATAAAAAATTTTAAAACCCATTTTCTTACTATAATAAAGCTCAATTGTAACATAGCTTTTTAAGGCAGTTTCACACTAGGCACCTTTATAAACAGTGCTTGTTTTTTAAAAAATATATTTTTATTGATTTCAGAGAAGAAGGGAGGGAGGAGAAAGAGATAGAAAAGAAACATCAATGATGAGAGAGAATCATTGATTGGTTGCCTCCAGCATGCCCGACATTGGGGATTGAGCCCACAACCCTGGGCATGTGCCTTGACCGTGAATTGAATCGTGACCTCCTGGTTCATAGATCCACGGTTGATGCTCAACCACTGAACTACACCGGCCGGGCAACAGTGCTTCTTGATGGTGGCTCTAAGCCCACAGGTACAGAAAATGCCAGATTATAAGTGTCAGAGTGACAACGGGCAGTTATCGACTTACTTGTGTTTTAGAAACTAAAAATGTAGGATCGGAAAACATGTACCAATTTATTTTGTCTGTTAATGAAGTATGTGTTGCTTTAGGATTAGTGTTAGAATAGCTATATTTGAGGCAGCTCTTTAGAAGGAATTCCATTGTAAGATGGGGTTATTCATTAAGTTGTAAATATTTTAAACTGTTCTTTAAGAAAGTTTTAATTAGAGATGCATTTCAGCAGATTTGAAGAGCTGGCTTTTAGCCTTTCTTAGTTGACAAGCAGGCAAGCTTGATGTTTCTTGCTACCAGCTTCAGAAAATTCTATGGTTTATTTACATTTCTGCCACATTCAGGTTGCTGTCTATATACTCTATTACTTTTGCAGTGTGGCAAAAACTTCAGCTATAACTTGTGAAGGAAGGTGAACAGATACTTAGTGTGAAGTAGAAAGCATAGTTGTGTTTAGGAAACTGAATAGGTCTGAAGTAATTCAAGGCATTACATTTTTTGTTTTTATTTGTTTTCAGTGTGACAAATCAAAATTTCAGATATCGATGTCTGAATGTAGTTGTATTGAATGACTTTTGAAGCTTTAAAAAATAGAAGTAGGAAAAGTAAGCCTTTCCGAAATTGAGCAGTGGAGATTCAGTGGGGTGTCTGTGTTTTGCTCATGAATTTTCATGCTCTCGGAGTTAATGAAGCACCAGGATCTCTGGTCCTATTAATCAGCTATTGTGCCATCCTTACCACTGAGAGCAGAGTACAACTTAATGTTTTTGTTTTGTTCTTTCCTATCACTTTAAGCACACAAACTCTGCAATGATTTCTCTTCTAACAAACTTTGTCTACATCTTTCTTTTTAAAAATATATTTTTATTGATTTCAAAGAGAGGAAGCGAGAGGGAAAGAGATTGAAACATCATTGACAAGAGAGAATCATTGATTGGCTGCCTCCTGCATGCCTCCTACTGGGGATCCAGCCTGAAACCCAGGCGTGTACCCTTGACCGGAATCGAACCTGGGACCCTTCAGTCTGCAGGCTGACTGTCTATCCATTGAGCCAAACTGGATAGGGCTGTCTATATGTTTCATATGACCTTTCTTTCTTTTGGACAAGCATGCCTTTCCCTTCTTCCTCACCTAGGCCAAATTCTCCATGTATTCTTAAACCCACCCCTTCCTACTTCTATCCGTTATGTTCCCTGTTACCTTCAGTATTTCATCCTTCATTAGCTTCTTCCTCTAGGGCTGCTTTATTACTTACTTTAGAAGACTTTGGTGTGGGGATCATGCACAAAATTTTGTATTAAAAAAAAAAACACCTAGAAGTAATGATTAGGTAGAACAAATCAATATATTCTTAAATTAATATTTTGCATTAGGATCTGCTGAGTCAGATGTAGTCTTTGGAAACTCTGAGATTAGTCTTAACTTTTCTTACCTTTCTCTTGGCTGTTTTTAGGCCCAGCTGTGGTCCCTCACCAGTATTATGGAGTTACTCCCTGGGGCGTCTACCCTGCCAGTCTTTTCCAGCAGCAAGCTGCTGCTGCTGCTGCAGCAACAAATTCTGCTAATCAGCAGACCACCCCTCAGGCTCAGCAAGGGCAGCAGCAGGTAAATGTTAACAAAATGTATGCTGTGTAAGTGTGAATTTTAGTTATTTATTAGTTAAAAGGTAATGTTACATACACACACACATAATACGAGAACAAATCAATATTAATGTATTAGTGGTTGGTATCATTTTAGCATTATTAAATGAATTTTTAAAATAAAAATGGGATTATTCTGTTCATGTGGTTTTGCCTACTGCTTTTACAGTTTTCCATGTTATTTAATGTTCATTTTAGTAATATTTACTAGCTATATTTAAATCCATCAAAGAATATCCTATACTTTATTTTGACAAGTCTATTATTTCATATTTAACTTAGCAATATTTTGGTGTTATAAATAAGACTGATAGCCCTGGCCAGTGTGGCTTAGTTGTTTAGGCATTATCTCTCTGCACTGGAAGGTTGCTGTTTGATTCCCATCAAGGCACATCTTGGGGTGCAGGCTCGATCCCTAATAGCGGATGTGCGGGCAGCAGCAGACCTATGGTTCTCTCTCATTGACGTTCATTTCTCTCCCTCTTTTTCCTCTCCTCTAAAATCAATAAAAACATTAAAAAATAAGACTGATAAATATCATTTGCATAAGTCCTTTGCATTATTTCAATGGACTAAATTCCTAGAAGTAGAATTTTTTTCAGGCAGTTAAAAGAGCATTAGACTTTTCATATTCATTGTCTAATTAAAGCTGTCTTTTGAAACATTCCATGTTCATATGTGCTTATATATTATAATAAGAATCCTCTGCTTTTTATTAGTCTCACTAAGAGAGCATGTTTATTTTCTTCCACAAAATTTTAGGAAAAACACATGTTTTGAAATTCTAGTTAGTTTATCTTGGTTCAGTATTTTTATAGTATGATCATTTTGGGAAAGCTAATGCATGATTTTCTTTGCAATAGATACAATTCTAGTACCGAGTATGTAAGGGAATTTGTTGACAAAATGGGTGATCCCTATTAATGAATTTGTTAAGAGCTCCTCTTTGTAGGTAGTCTGTATTTATTTCTGAGATGATCTTTGTATTCAAATGGCTGCCAAATACTTGTGGATTTGAAAGACTGAAGTAGTTATCATTTTAAATTGAGCTATAATGAAATGAACAACAGAGATAGTAATAAGTTCTTCCTATTGAAAGCTTTTTATTTTTAAAGCTAAGTGCTCTACTATTTTTTTTTCACTTACCCTACATCTATAGATTATATGACTTCCATCATAAGATTGAGGAAATAGAATTCATGTGCCTAGGGTCACACAAATATGAAGTTACTAAGATTGCAGAAGTATGTTATTTAACAATTTTTGCTGTTTTCTGACCATATTGTGATATTTGGAGTTATATATAACCTGTAATCTGGTCTTTGTTTTGACACTAACTGGTTGTACCCATGGCAAGTTGTGTAACTTCTCTGAAGATAGGTAGTAAACCTAACTCCTTGGATAGTGTTTTACAAATAGATTTTCAGACATTTTTAAATGATTTTATTAGATGTTAAAATGTTACTTGTTAAATTTTATATATTTATTTCCATAAAATCCAGATTTGACACTGATTGATAAAATTAAAATACATGAATATTGGCAGCTGACTTAAGAACTATATTTTTTCATCAAGGTACTAAATAGATTTCTAAAGAGTGTGCCAAAAAGAAACATGTTGCTCTCATTAATACAGGATTCAATAGTTAGGACTGCCTCTTTTTTTGAGGCACCATGTCCATTTATTTACCTGTCCCCTGACCTTTCCTACAACTCCTAACCAAACATAAGACATGTTTATCATGCCCAACAAAAATGATGCTTGCATGATGTTTAATTAGTTCTCTAGTAGTTTTGAACTATCAGTATTTACCATATATCTATGCATGCTGTTTACTTTTTCTAGAGTGAGGCTCTTCTAGGTTATTGGTTAGGTATCTTCTAAGTCTTGCCCAAATACTCGCCTGTGCAACCTCTTTTATATATGTAGATTGAAGTATTCCTTCTGTAAAGTTGGGTAGATTCTTTAGGTCACAGCAGAAATAAATTGCCTAATATTTTGATAGTAATTAGCTATTGGTTACCTATTAGCTCCTGAGTAATACATTAACTCTCATACTTTCAACAAATTTGCAAGATAAGCTGTTTTTCTCACTATTTTTACAGATAAGGAAATAATAGACTTAGGGTAATCTAAATGTCTTCTTTTCAATATGGACAATATTGTTCATCTTATGGTTATTTAATATATATTTAATTGATTGCTAGCGGTATTTCTCTTAAATATTTTACCAAATGGCACCAAGAATAATCTGTACCCAGGCTCTTGACTACATGTCTAACTGTTAAAAACAGCAGAGTGATAGTGAAAGTGGTCTAAGAACTTTGCCTTTGAAAACATTGCAAAATGTACTATTTTTAAACTTTGGTAATTTTAGCTTTTATTTGTGGGTTTTTAATATATGTATGTATATATATATATATATATATATATATATATATATATATATATATATATTATTGATTTTCCACAGAGAGAAAGGGAGAGGAATAGAGATCTAGAAACATCCATGAGAGAGAAACATCAATGAGCGGTCTCCTGCACGCCCCCCACTGGGAATGTACCCACAACCAAGGCACGTGTCCTTGACTGGAATCGAACCCGGGACCTTTCAGTCTGCAGGTGGATGCTCTATCCACTGAGTCAAACCGGTCTCGGCTACTTGTGGGTTTTGCATTTTTACTTGCAATAGTTTATAGATCTAGGGGAATAGATTCTTCAGAGTTATTCAGATTAAGAATGATTACCAGCATCTTGACACCTATGTTTCATTAATAAAAAAATATATCCAAGGTGGGACTGGGACAGGGGTTAAGAGATTAACCAAAGGACTTGTATGCATCCATATAAGCATAACCAATGGACACAGACAGTAGGAGGGTGAGGGCATGTCTGGAGGGTGAGAGCAGCCGGGGAGAGGTCAGTGAGGTGGAAAAGGAGACATATATAATACTTTAAACAATAAAGATTTTAAATTTAAAGGTAAAAATATAAAATAGTAGATCCTTTCTTACAGTGGCAGAACTGATATTCTGCACCGAAAGGACAGTGTTCTTGACTAATGTTCATCTCCATTTAGATTGTTGTATGTTTATGTAATTTATGATGGAGAAATAGAAATGATCAGGTCAGAAGCCTCTTAAGCCTCTGCTGACCTCATTTGGATGTTTTAACATAATTTGTTCATTTTTATCTAGATCTCTCACCCACTACGCCAGTGGTTCTCAACCTTTCTAATGCCACGGCCCTTTAATACAGTTCTTCAACCTGTGGGTCATGGTCCAGAAGTTGAGAGCCATTGCTATAGAGCCTAAGACTATCAGAAAACACAAATATTTACATTATGATTCATTAACAGTAGCAAAATTACAGTTATGAAGTAGCAACGAAAATAATTTTACGGTTTGGGGTCACCACAACATGAGGAACTGTATTAAAGAGTCATGGCATTAGAAAGGTTGAGAACCATTGCACTACATCATATCCGTTTCCTTTTCACTCACTTTTTGTCAGCAGGTGACACTCTATTATAGAGTTACTGTTTATTTCATTCACAGAATAAAAGCTCCAAGAGGGCAGAGGGTTTTTTTTTTTTTTTTTAAATTCTTTACTTTATACCTGGTACATGCCAGGTGGTAGGCATTAAAAGTATTTGATTAGTTACTGAATCATCACTTTATTGGTTTTGGATGCTTTGTAAAGATAATAAATATATTTAACTAGTAAAATGACACACATACAAAACGCCGTGATATTTTGAGTCTAATTTAAAAAATCAATTTGCAATGAATATTATAAAAATAAATATATTACAGTTCAGGTGTTCTTAAATATTTTGAGCTCAAAATTTTTACCAAAAAATGATTTGAAATTTAGTCAGGGCTACCACTTAGGGAAAACTTTTTTTTAAAAAAATTTATAAACGTGCATGGCTTGTGAGGAAGGTCCGCCACTTGCATCTATAGATGCTTATGGCATACAATGGGTTAAATTTAGGTAGAATGAATTTCACTATGTAAAATATTAACTGAATTATTATGCTAACAGCCATGCCGTGTAATACCACTATAGGAAAAATGTTTTTATAACCGTAAGTTCTTAGTCCCATCACAGACAACAGTATGGTGGTTACCAGAGAGAAGGAGAGAAGGGATAGTAAAAGGTGAAGGGAATCAAATATATGGTCACTTTGGATGGTGGACATTACAAATGATATATCATAGAATTAAACACTTGAAACTGATATAACTTTATTAACCAACAAGAGGCCCAATACACGAATTCATGCGAGGGTGGGGTCTGGCCAGCTCACCCCAATCGCCCGGGGTTAGGATGGGAGTGGGGGAGGAAAGGGACCTCGGGAGGTTGGCCAGCTGGCCCCAGCCCCTGGTCGAACTCCCGATAGAGGGGACAATTTGCATCTTAGCCTTTTATCATATAGGATATCATGCCAAGAACTTTAATGTTTTAGAAAGTGGACCCAACTTAAGCATGTGGTGGGACTTAGATATATCAAATGAGAAAAAAGTGGTTGATTTATTTCTGTCTCTCAGGTTCTCCGTGGAGGAGCCAGCCAGCGTCCTTTGACTCCAAATCAGAATCAACAGGGACAGCAAACAGATCCACTAGTGGCAGCTGCAGCAGTGAATTCTGCCCTCGCTTTTGGACAAGGACTGGCTGCAGGCATGCCAGGTGAGGCTGCATTTTGTTCCTAATACTTTGAGGAAAAAGAAAGTTTGCTTGTTGGGGGAGTTTCAGAGAATAAGTAGTGCTTTTAGCTTGCTTAGGTTTGTCATAATTTGGTGACTGGCAAGGATGACATATACTTGCCCTCACTTAGGCCATAGTTCGTTGATGAGAGCACCTAATTGGTCTGAGCCAGTCTTAATTTCAGTTGGTGGAAACCTGCACATCTCCATAAATTGCTTAGACTATGCTGTTTTCACTGGTGTTGATCTATTTTTCCCTCTCAGGATTAGGTATAGAAGGAGTGCCCTGACCACTTTAACATTACTCCAAGCTTGTAGTCGTTATGATAATGTTTTGTTTTTGTAAAATATGTTTTTATTGATTTCACAGAGGAAGGGAGAGGGAGAGAGCAGTAGAAACATCAATGATGAGAAAGAATCATTGATCAGCTGCCTGCTGCATGCCTCCCACTGGGGACTGAGACCGCAATCCAGAATTTCTTGATTGGAATCGAACTAGGGACCCTTCAGTCCACAGGCTGACGCTCTATCCATTGAGCCAAACTGGCTAGGGTTATGATGATAATTTTGAACAGCATTAGGAAGACATTCATGGTATTTCTTATTTGTTTCTAGAATTTCTTCTGAACCAGTATAAAGATGATTTGTAGCTGCCCACCTATGATATATATTTGAATATATTTCATTTTTGACTCACTGTCACCTGGTTCTATTCTTTGCATGGGTTGTATGTACTTTGAGGCTCTTCCTTTGAAATAGGTTCTTATGAAATCTCAGCATAATTTTATGGATCCTTACTGAGCAGAGAGTGTAGCCAAATTAAACTAATTCATTTATTATTCAGTGAGTAAATTTGTATTATTTTTTTAGTTACTAAGTATTTATGTATTAAAAAATCATCTATAATTTCTTAATATACCTTAATAGGATTTGGAGATTCCATTTCATGGCATGAAAAGATCCTATGAATTGAAGCCTATCTAAGTTTTTCATGCTAACTTGCAGCATATTTGTGCTTAGATTATTAAGTGGTATGGAAATACTATGATGGTTGTAATAATTTGTTCCCTCTGTTATTTGTGTAGTCAGGAAAACATTAAAAAATTGTCAGTGAATGTTGGTTGGTGATAACCTTGTTTAGCATTTTGAAGAGTCTTAATATTCTCTGTTGCTCCAAATTCTCTTTCTAGAACCTAGTGGATGAAAAACAATGCCACTCCTTTTTTTTTTTTTTAATATATTTTATTGATTTTTTACAGAGAGGAAGAGAGTCAGAAACATCGATAAGAGAGAGACACCGATCAGCTGCCTCCTGCACACCTCCAAGTGGGGATGTTCCCACAACCAAGGTACATGCCCTTGACCGGAATCGAACCTGGGACCTTTCAGTCCGCAGGCCAACCCTCTATCCACTGAGCCAAACCGGTTTCGGCAACAATGCTATTCTTATTGTGCTAGTTATTATGCTAGATCTTTTACATTCATCTTTAGCTTAATCTTCACAAGAATTTTATAAATACAGGTATTATCCTCATTTTATAAATTCAGATTGAAAGTGATTCAAGGTGATACAACTATCTAAGTATTGATGCCAGTCTATACATCTAAGTCTGTCTGTCCCCAGAGCTGAGTTTGTGACTGTTTACAATACGCTGGTGCCCAGGAGGCATTGTTAGTTTATATGTGCTTATAGGATGTTGCCTTTGTATTCCTAGGTTATCCAGTCTTGGCTCCTGCTGCTTATTATGACCAAACCGGTGCCCTTGTGGTGAATGCAGGAGCAAGAAATGGTCTTGGAGCTCCTGTGCGACTTGTAGCTCCTGCCCCCGTCATCATTAGTTCCTCAGCCGCACAAGCAGGTGAGCTTATATCCAGGGTGAAGGGTGATGAATGACATTTTTAAGATATGTTAAACTGCACTTTAGTTGACAGTTCTCCATAAAGCATTTCTACCCTGTGATATTTGAAAGGGAATCAGAAGCAAAAATGGTATCGATAGATTCTGATTTTGTGGCATGTACCAGTTAATGAAGAGCAAGGACTCATTCCACTGCAGGCATAGGAAGTTAGATTAGTCACATAAAATGGCACCATTGGCAGAAATCCAAGGCTAATTTCACAGAAATCCATGTCACTATCTTCAAATAATGTAGATTCCTCCCTCTTCACACACACACCCCCCTGCCCAGGGGCAAGGATAGAGAAGGTGGGAGATGAGTAGAGAGACATGACAATAATAGATTTTGGTAGTTGGGGGAAGGGATTTTTATTTTAAGCTATATACAATTAATAGTGGGAAAATCTATAAGAAAAGAAATATGCTTAAATGTCGTAGGAATTTGAGGGACTTTAGCATATGGTGACATTGATTCTAGAAATATGGATTTTTTTTTATTATTTTATTTTTTATTTTGTTGTTTTAAATCCTCACCCAAGGATATTTTTCCCATTGACTTTTAGAGAGAATGGAAGGGAGAGGGAGAGACAGAGAGAGACACATTGATTGTTTGCTTCCTGCATGCTCCCGACCAGGGCCCATGCCCCTGACCAGGTCAAGGAGCCTGCAGCTGAGGTATATACCCTTGACTATAATCGAACCCCGGACCCTTTAGTCCGCAGGCTGACACTCTATCCACTGAGCCAAACCAGCTAGGGCTAGAAAATGTTTTTACCATTGATATTTGTGAAATGAACTTTTGGGAAGTAGATATATTTAAAATGGATATATTTGATATTGTACCTATTTTAAACTAGAGACTCTTTAAAGCCACAACATTCTGAACTTGCTCCGGTGCTATTTTGAAAGTAGAAATAGAAAATAAGAGCTTCAAATGAGGGTATCAAAGATAGATCTGTATAGCTTTTTTACAAGGTTTGTGTCTACTTTGAATAGATACAGTAGAATTAAAAGATTTTCAAAAAAGGATAACAATGTAGTTTGGAAATGTGGCCAATTCCTTTTATAGCTAGATGATTTGCTTTGTTCTTTATAGCTGTTGCAGCGGCCGCAGCTTCAGCAAATGGAGCAGCCGGTGGTCTTGCTGGAACAACAAATGGACCATTTCGCCCTTTAGGAACCCAGCAGCCTCAGCCCCAGCCCCAGCAGCAGCCCAATAACAGCTTGGCATCCAGCTCTTTCTATGGCAACAACTCTCTGAGCAACAATTCCCAGAGCACCTCCCTCTTCTCCCAGGGCTCTGCCCAGCCTGCCAACACATCCTTGGGATTCGGAAGTAGCAATTCTCTCGGCGCCACTCTGGGATCAGCCCTTGGAGGGTTTGGAACAGCAGGTAGAAATCAGACTGATGTGCTTTAAAACTTATAATTACTTTTACAATCTTTATGGAACATTGACGGTGCATGGAAACCTGGACAGATTCCACAGGCAGATCTGGACTGAGCCCCGTGGGAATCCAGCCATCCCACATATCTTTGAGATGATGGACAATTAAAATCAAGATATACAGTTGGGGCCTATTGCAGGTTTTTGCTTGTGTTGCTACTTATTTATATTTCATAGTCGATTTGTTACAGTAATTAGGAAAGCAGGGGAGATTTTTACTGGTATTGGGCAGAGCGTGGAGGGAAGCATAGCAATGTGTATAAATATGTTAAAAACAGGGAGGACGACTTAGCAAAGATCACAGGGTAGTGGATTGTACAATTTACAAGCCTTAAGGACTTAGGAGTTTTCTGCAATCTTTTGAGAAGAAGGGGAAAATGGAAGGAAATTAGATCAATATATTTTTAATGCTTTATGGGAGGAAAAAGTCAGGAAAGCAGTAAGGTAAACAATGGGATAAATACCGTGTTTGTAAAACAATGTGATGTGGAAACAGAAGGGCACATTTGCGAGAAGGTATCTTAAATTGGAATGGGAGTCTAGTAGTAACTCTTGATTAAATGAACCCATTGAGAAAACAGACTTTCATTTATAAATCTTGTGTATGGGACAATGTCCCATTTACAAATACGTTTTCTGTACTCCATTTTTTTCTACTAGAACCTTTTGATTGATGAAAGGCATTCTTTTTAGCCCATTTTCTTTCACCTTTCCCAAAGCTTATGTGGCCGTCCGTCAGAGCTTTTTAACCCTCCCCACCCCATAATTTATGACACAAAAGGAAGGTAAATTTAGCATATGTGTGATGGTTTGAACAGAAGTTTCATGTTAAACTGAGCCATGTCCTCTTTATTACCTTACCTGCCCCTAGAACTGCCACATGAACAGTTAGGCTGTCTCTGCTGACAAATTTTGCGGTGGTAGGGAGTCTGGATCAAAGTGTTAGGAACAGGTCACTGGGCTTGTTCTTCAAGGAACAGGCCTGTTCTTATCTGCATTGTTTTAATTCCATTTTAGTTGCAAACTCCAACACTGGCAGTGGCTCCCGCCGTGACTCCCTGACTGGCAGCAGTGACCTTTATAAGAGGACATCGAGCAGCTTGACCCCCATTGGACACAGTTTTTATAACGGCCTTAGCTTTTCCTCCTCTCCTGGACCCGTGGGCATGCCTCTCCCTAGTCAGGGACCAGGACATTCACAGACACCACCTCCTTCCCTCTCTTCACATGGATCCTCTTCAAGCTTAAACCTGGGTAAGAACCATTCCTCTAACACAACCTTGAACTCAAGAAGTCTCTTGCCACCGATGCCATTAGAAGTACTTTGCCAGAAGCAAAGCACAATCCCTTTATCCTGCAAGTGTCCTGGATGTTCTGTTCCTTCCTTGAGTAACCTCATGTTATTTAGGCTGTACCTAGATGGCATAGCAGTTTTGGATTTATTAAAGTTTGGGTGTATTCCCCTATATTTTCACTTCAGTACAAACATCTTGTTCTCTGGCTGCATGTGAGAATCTTTCATTATAAACACAGTCCAGATTCATGTTAAATAAAACTGGAAAACAAAAATAGAGAAAAAGAATGTATTCACCTAGTATTACCACTTCAATATCACCATGATTATTATTTTACCTTATTTTTCCGACTCTCTCCACCCCCCATGTATACATTTAATATCTTTTGCACATAAAGCATTTTATTTTAAAGAGTTTCCTAGATTTTTTTTAAGGCATTTTCTTTTTTATTGATTTCAGAGAGGAAGGGAGAGGGAGATAAAGATTGAAACATCAATGATGAGAATCATTGATCAGCTGCTTCCTGCACGACCCCTATTGGGGATCAACTCCACAACTTGGGCATGTGCCTTTGACCGGAAATAAACCCGGGACCCTTTGGTCCCCAGGCCAGTGCTCTACCCACTGAGGGAAACCAGCTGGGGCTGCCAATATATTTATATATTTCCATAAATTATATAGCTTGCTAATGAGTATAGATGTATATTTCCCAATTCTATGCTTTGGTGGTTAAATATGGGATTTTTAAATGTTACCATCTAGATCCTAGAAAATGAGGAGGATAAAGAGGCTCCTTAATCAGCAATTGTTAAGAATGTAGAGGCACTTTTATTATCATGTTAAGAGGACAGATTTCTAAGTCTTTGAAGAGATAGGAAATAGTTTACACTCTCCCAGTTATTTGTCAGGTTTGGGTTTTCAAGTATTGATTTATTTCTTAGATGGGAAAAGTTGAGGCACAGACATGGAGTAACCATGTAACTTATCATGCAGCCCAGGCAGGACACTGAATTGGGGGTTCTGTTTATTATTCTGTGAAGACGTGCCTAAATATGGACTGTCCCTATCCTCCTATATAATAAACCCTAATATGCAAATCGACTTGAGTGGCGGGATGACCATTTGCTATGACATGCACCAACCACCAGGGGCAGACTCTCAATGCAGCAGCTGTCCCCCCTGGTGGTCAGTGTGCTCCCACAGGGGCAGTACTGCTCAGGCAGAACCTGGCCTCACAGCTGGCGAGTGCAGCAGCGGTGGTGAGAGTCTCTCCCGCATCTGCTGCAGGCAGACAGTAAGGAGTGAGGGGTCCCAGACAGCCAGAACCCAAGTCTGTGAAAGGGATGTCTGACTGCTGGCTTAGGCCCGATCCTGGACTATGAGAGAGTGTAGGCTAGGCTGAGGGGTACACACACACCCTCTTCCTGCCAAAGTACACTAATTTTGTGCATTGGGCCTCTAGTTTAAAAGAAAGAAACTCATCTAGTTTACATGGATATATATATATATTTTAAACTATGTTCTTATTGATTTCAGAGAGAGGAAGGGAAAGGAAGAGAAGGACAGAAATGTCAATGATGAGAAAGAATCATCATTTGGCTGCTTCCTGCGGGCAAGCCCACAACTTGGGTGTGTGCCCTGACCAGGAATTGAGCCGTGGTCTCCTGGCTCACGGATTGACGCTCAACCACCAAGCCACAGCAGCAGGGCTTTTTTCACTTTTTAAATAGCAAGATTAAAAATGGCTTTCTGGACTCAGAAATGAGGACAGGCTGTAAACGAATAGTATGCTTTCATTTGGAAAGACAAATACTTGGACATGATTTATAAAAATATAAAAGTAAAACTTGAAGAAGGGGTTAAGATAATAGTTATTATTCTAGAACCAATGCGGTTTCTGAGTTTGAGAGATGAGTTTTGAGGCAACGTTATCTATATCAGTACATATACATTTGTGCGCATGTGTGTGTGTCCTAAAATTTCCTAAGTTAAGAACTATGTGGTTGTAGAACTCATTGTTTCAGGTTATATTTGGAAAGTTGTAGGGACATTCCAGGTTGCTAAATCCATATTGGATAATAGCTAATGGATGTGAGTTTATTGTATAACAGTGTTTTCTAGTGACAGAATGCCTGGTTTTAAAGACTCAGGATTAATGCAGAAATATAAGGGATAGATGAAAGTGTCAGTGTGTAGATGGAAGGAACTGACATTTATTGAGTAGTTATTACCTGACACTACTAATGGTTTTAGCTGCTGTACATATAACTCTGGAAGGTATTATGCCTAAGTCAGGAAACTGACCTAAATATCATGCCTAGGTCTCATATCTGAATAGATTTAGTGTCAAACTTACAAAGCAGCAATTATCAGTGTATATCCTGTCACATGATGTGCCAGGATATATTTTAAACCAGTGCATTATCAGATGCAGTAATCTTACCTTTTAATTTCTTGGTTTAAACTTTTGAACTGTGTCAGGTCTTATTGAGTACTAAACAAACTAAATCTGTGAGGTCAGATGGTCTCTGTAGCGAATATTCAACTCTGCTGTTGAAAATAAAACTTTATTTACAAACATAGGTAGCAGGCCAGATTTGTCCTGGGGCTGAAGCTTGTCAACCCCTGAACTAAATGCCATGGCTCTTGAGTGTTTGAAAATGGAACTGGAAATAATACTTGCATGCATGGTACCTTTTCTTTTTCTAATATATTAGCTGTTTAATGAAATATTGCCTTAGTTTTAATTTTCATGTTCCTTTTGTGAAGTAGGAAATAATTACTGGGCAAGTTATTTTTTAATGATTCTTGCTTTCTGCCTAGATTTATTTTTAACATATTCTCTCCTTAAAAAAGTGTACCTTGTTTAAGCAATTGTTTGTATGTATTTACATTGGACTTAAATTGCTGCATGTACTACAGAATTATACACATTGCTCTTAAGGAACGTAGCATCTTGATTGGCTAGAGCTTTGCCTTAACTCAGTCTCCTTTAGAAAAGGGTTCTTGTATGCTTTCGTCTTAATATATGAGGTGTGGTACTTGGTTTCTAGCAGTGCCTATACAAAGACCCTAAAGACGTCTTGGTGTAAGAAACTTAGCATTTCTTTACCATATATACACTGAGTGGCCAGATTATTATGATCCCTGAACACATAATATCTGGCCACTCAGTGTATATCCTATATAATAAAAGGGCTAATATGCAAATTGTCTCCTTGACCAGGAGTTCGACAAGCAGGCCGGCCGGCTAACTGCCCATGTACCCTCCCCGAGGCCATGCTGGCCGGACCCCACCCATGCACGAATTCATGTAACGGGCCTCTAATATTTATATATTACTGAGTGGCCAGATTATTATGATTTATTAAGTCATAATAATCTGGCCACTCAGTATATATTGGGTCACATCTCATATAGCTTCTACTATTAATACTACTTCACTGCTGTCACCAGCCATCAATTCTTTGATCACTTAACAACTATCCTAAAAATGTATTCATTGAGTTCATTCAGTGTATTAAATACTCGAAAGACTATTCTACAGAGAGAAACTTAAACTCGCCATAGTTTCATGACTTTCACAAAATCACACAGCTAGTAAATGTTTGAATGCACATTTCAGCCTGTATTTTTGTTATCCCAGGGTGGATCTATTTGTGATATCATTTTCACACTTCTTCCCAGTGGTCAGACATAAGCTAGGATACTCAGAAAAATCAGTGTCCTGCTTAAGTTATTTTTCTCTCATTATTGATTAAGCAATCACTTGTTGATTGCCTATTTAAGACTCTTCAACATTACTTTTCCCCTTACCAATTACTTAAAGGACCATACTTTTTAAAATAATTTAATGAGTTTTATCTCACCATAAAATTATGTCATAAAGTTCACTCATTTCAACTGTATAATTCAGTGATTTTTAGTAACTTTCTGAATTGTGCAACCATCATAAAAAAAAACACCAAAAACGGTTTTAGACAATCTTCATTACCTCAGTAAGATTCCTAGTGACATTTTACAGTTAATCCCTGTTCATACCACTGATCTACGTTCTGTTTTAAAATTTGCCTTTTCTGGACATTTCGTATAAATAGAAGCATACGAAATGCTTGTTTGTTTGGCTTCTGTACCGTCTCATATTCTTGAGATTTCATCCTTGATATAATGTGTATCAGTAGTTTGTTACATTTTGTTGCTGACTCCTCTTCAGTTTTATGTTATTTCACATTTTGTCTAACCACTCACAATTGAAGGATGTTTGATGGTTATGGTTTTTGGTTATTATAAATTACACTGCTATGCCCGATTGGCATGGTTCCTGGTCATGGCACATGTCTGGGTTACGGGCTCAATTCCCATTGGTGAGGAGAGGCATGCAGGAAGTAGCCAATCAGTGATTCTCATCATTGATGTTTCTATCTTTCTCTCCCTCTCCCTTCCTCTCTAAAATCAATAAAAAATAGTTTATGGTGCTATGAACATTTGTATGCAAGTTTTTCTGTGAACACTTACTTTCATTTCTCTGGGAGTAGAATTGCTATTATGTATGTTGTTTTTCAAGTTAAACTTTTAAAGAAACTGCCAACCTGTTTTCCAAGTTAGTGTACCATTTTACATTCCCACCAGCAATGTGTGAGGATTTCAATTTCTCTGCACCCTCACCAACATTTGTTCTTATTTGTCTTATTTAATATAGCTGTCCTAGTGATGATGAAATGGTATATCATTGTAGTTTTAATTTCCATTTCCCTAATGACTAATAATGCTGAGCATCTTTTTATGTGCTTATTAACAATTCATGTATCTTTGGTGAAATGTCTGCTCATATTTTTTGCCCATTTTTTGATTCAGGTTGTCTTATTATTGAGTTGTAAGCATTTTTTATACTTGATGGATATAAGTTTTTCACCAGTTATATGTTTGCATATGAAGTCTTTTGGTCTTTTGCTTGTCTTTTAATTTTCTAAATAGTGTCTTTGGAAGTGCAATAATTTTATTTTGATGAGGGCCAGTTTATCATGCTTTCTGGTATAGAAATCTTTGGCCAGCTCAATTTCTTAAAGATTTTCTATATGTTTTGTTCTAAAAGTTTTAGTATTTTAGTTCTTACAAATAACTATATAATTCATTTTGAGTTACATTATGTGAGGTGATGATTCATTGTTTTGCATACATCATTTTCCTCAGCAAAGTTTTGAAATGTTTGGGATACAGGTCTAACAAGTTTTTCATTAAATTCGTTCCTACATACCTTATATTTTGCTATTGTGAGTAAAATTGTATTCTAGTTTTATTTTTAGATTTTTTTCAGCTTGTTAATAGAAATACAATTGATTTTTGTACATTGATCTTGTATTCAACAAATTTGCTGTATTTATTCTAATAGTTTTGAGTGGTTTCCTGAGGATTTTCTATATATAGGTTCATGTCACCTGTAAATAAAGACAGATTTTTCAATCTTGATGCCTTTTATTTCTTTTTCTTGCCTAATTTCACTAGCCAGAACCTCAGTACTGTATTAAAGAAGGTAGAGGAGAACACACATCCTTGCCTTGTTCTTGATCTTGGGGACAAAGTGTTCCTCTTTTGCTTTTAAGTATGAGCATTGTGGTTTTTCCATAGCTGCCTTTAATTAGGTTCAGCTCCCTTCTGTTTAAGTTTTTTTCATGAATGGGTTTTGGATTTTGTTAAGTACTTTTTCTGTGTTTGTTAATAATCATTTACTTTACATCTATATGTGTATGTTGAAGGTAGGTTTCTTGTAGACAACATATAGGTGGGTTGTGTTTTGTTAACACATTAACAATCTTTTTTTCAGTTGGTGCATTTATATCATTGACATTAAAATAATTGGTATAGTTAGATTAATGTCAACCACATTTGTTACTGTTTTCTATTTGTTGTCTTTGTTCTTTGTCCCTATTTTTGTCTTTCACACTTTTTCTGTCTTTTGTCATTTGACTTGGGCTTTTCTATGATTCTATTTTCTTTCTTAGCATGTCAGTTATACTTTGTTTTTAAAAACTTAAACATTTCTCATTTATTGATTGATTTTTAGGGAGAGAGGAATTGTGGAGGGGAGAGCATGAGAAACGTTGATTTATTATTCCACTCTTTTGTTTCCTGTATGTGTCCTGACTATTAGGGATTTAACCTGCAACTTTGGCACATTGGGATGCCACTCCAACAAAATGAGCTACCCAGCCAGGGCTTAAAGCTTTTTTTTAGTGGTTGCCCTAGAGTTTGCGTCATACATTTACAACTAATCCAAGTTCACTTTCAAATAAAACTATACCACTTCACAAGTAGTGCAAAAACCGTATAATAAGAAAACAATTCTAGTTCCTCCATCCATTGCTATCAATTCATTTCACATAGATAAGCATATAAATGTGATATAAACATAGCATACATAATTGGACACATTGTTGCTGTTATTTTGAACAAACTTGTCAGATCAATTCAGAATAAAGTTTTTATTTTTATGTCATTAAGTTTCATTGATGCTCTTTTTTTAAATATAGATTGGAGTTTCTGACTGGTATTATTTTCCTTCTCTCATAAGAACTTCTTTTGGCATTTTTTGCAAGGCAGGTCTAGTTACAACACATTTTTTCAATATCTGTGTCTGGAAAAGCATTTCTTTACCTTTGTAGGATAATTTTGCATGATACAGAAATCTCGGTTGGTATTATTTTTCACTCTCAATACTTTATTTTTTCATTGATTTTGTGAGAGACAGACATTGGTTTGTTGTTCTACTTTTTTATGCATTCACTGGCTGATTCTTGTATGTGCCCTGACCAGGAATCAACATTGTAGCCTTCCTGTATCAGGGGCCCCAGGGCTCTCAACACTTTAAATGTTTGATTCCTCTCTGTTCTTGCTTGCATTTTTTTTCCTGAGGAGAAGTGAGATGTAATTTATTGTCATGTTTTCCTCCCCTCTGCCTTCTTTCAGGATTTTTCTTTGTCTTTTCTATTTTCTATATTTTGAAGATGATTTGCCGAGCTGTAATTTTTCTGGCATTTATGCTGCTCAGTGTTCCCTGAGCTTCCTGGTTTAGTATCTGATATTAATTTGGAGAGAGTCTTAGTTCTTATTGTTTTAGATGCTTCTGTTCCGTTTTTCTTTCTTTGTCCTTCTGATATTCTCATAATGTATGTTCTCACTTTTGTAATAGTCTTACAGTCTGTACTTTTAAGTGTTTTTTTTCTCTTTTGGTTTTTGAGGATTTTATTGATATAACTTCCAACTCAGAGATTCTTTCCTTATCTGTGTCCTGTCTGATAATAAGCCCATCAGAAGCATTCTTCCATTTTGTTTTTTATCTCTAGCATTTCTTTTTTTTTCCTTATCCCTCTTTCTGCTAACATTGCCTACTTGTTTTATGCATATTGTCTACTTTATCTATTAGAGTCTTTAGCATATTAATTATAGTTGTTTTAAATTCCAGGTTTGGTAACTCAATATTCTTGCCATGCATATTTCTGATTATTCTTTATCTTCAAATTTTGTTTTTTTTTGTTTTTTGTTTGTTTGTTTTTGCCTTTTGGTATGATGCTTGCTTTTCTTTTCTTCTTTTTTTAAATAGCCAGGCTTGTTATATTGGATAAAAGGAATGGCTTTAAACTGGCTTTAGTAATGAGGTGTCAGGGGAGTTCTATGATCCATATCTCATTCGTTTAGTGAGCCTATGCCTCTGGACTACCAACTTCACAAGTGTTTCTTTCTTTTTTTTAAATACATTTTTATTGATTCAGAGAGGAAAGAAGAAGGATAGAAAGAAACATCAATGATGAGAGCGTGTCATTGATTGGCTGCCTCCTGCACACCCCCCTTCTGGGGATTGAGCCTACAACCAGGCATATACTCTTGACTGGAATAGAACCTAGAACCCTTCAGTCTGCAGGCCGATGCTTTCTCCACTGAGCCAAACCAACTAGGGCACACAAGCGTTTTTTAGTGGCACTCCCTCAAAACCCGTGGGGCAGGATGGTTTGTGTAGGTTGGAGTTACATGTTTCCCTTCTCCAAGTCAGTTAATCTCTGATCATAAAACCCTGCTGGTTAGGCTCTGGTTTACTAGTTCCTCCAGAGGACAGTTAATTAAGGTTATACTTCTCTGGCATATTTCAAAACTGTTCATTTTCAGTCTCCCAGAAGCCTGAGGAAAATTCTCTCTCATATTTATTGTACACTTGTGCTTCCCATTCCCTATATGACTGGGTCTCCCTGGAGTTAAAACTCTCAGCGTTGTCCACACTCACCGAACCTCTAGCAGTTCATCAGTTGCAAAGCAAGTGCTCCTATTCAATACTGGTTTTGGTGGTGGTTTTGTTTTGAGTTTTTGTTCCGGTAAGCTGTCTTTCTAGTGTTGGGTTTGCTCTTATCCTTCCTTCTCTTACGGGTCCAAGAAGAACTCCCGATTTGTCAGTCTGTTTAGCTTTATACTTGCTGTTAGGGTGGAGTGGTGACTTCAAGCTCCTTACATGTGGAACTGGAAACATGCATATACTAATTTAAACGAAGCATTTCCGCCCTTAATGTCTGTGGAATATCAAACTACTGGGAAAACTCGATGAGATCACCAAGAGGCTCCTTTGGAGCCCCTGTGTGAAATGTTTATTTTAAAATGGATTACAAATTCAAACACTTTCAGGAGTCACCTCCAGGTGTATAGTAGTTTGGTTACAAGAATATGTAGATGTGTAAACCATGGTGTACTGCATATTCCCCATCTAAAGGAGATACTTACTGATGGACTACTATTTTCCAGTTACCTTTACATAAACAATCAGGAAACTACGGTTTTAAACAAAAACTTACATTGGTTGAATATTTACAGAAAAATTGGTTGGCTCAAGTAAATATGCCTGTGACTGTGTCAGTGTGTTGATTATAATGTAGTACCTGGGAGCATTTCTTTTCTTTTTCAGATTTGTTTACTTTCTCAGTAACAAAAGTTGTATGTAGCCCTCGTCGGTTTGGCTCAGTGGATAGAGCATTGCCCTGCACACTGAAGGGTCCTGAGCCAAACCAACTAGCACACAAGCGTTTGATTCCAGTCGAGGGCACAAACCTTGGTTGCAGGCTCAATCTCCAGCCCTGGTCTCCCTGGCCCTGGTCTCCTTGGCCTTGGTCTGGGCATGTGCGGGAGGCAACCAATTACTCACATCGATGTTTCTCTGTCTTTCCCCCCTCCCTTCCACTCTTTCTAATAATCAGTGGAAAAATAGCCAGGAATGAGGATTAACAATAATAAAAAAGCTGTATGTATGTACATATGTGTGTATGTGGCTCTGTGTACACTGCCTGGCGTCCCCAAGGAGGCCAGAACTCAAAATCAAAATCTCAGAACAAAGTTATAAAACTTTACTTTAGACTTTACACGTGATGTACTCCTGTCAGTGAATCCAGTGTTAGGTATTAGTCAGTATGCTTTTTGGCCACAGGAACAGAAAATATAATTGTGGCTGGAACATTAAATGTATCTATCGGCTCATACCAGTGTAGAAGTAGGGCAGATTTCAGGATTGGTTTCTGTCATTCAGTCTTGTCACAAAGGATCTTGTTATAAGGATGTATGTTGGGCCTTTTAGGAATTCTGTTCTTTTCTCTGTTGATTTGTTACTTTTCCCTGAGTGCTTTTGTTAGTGATCAGATTCTTAAAATACCTTGAAATTATTTTCAAAATGTTGTGTGTTCATGCCACTTTCTTCTCCTTAAGCATCTTACTTGCTATTATCACACTCGCCCAGTACCTGTGACCTTACTTGATTGCCATCTCTTGGCCCATTTCCCCCCAATCTCAAGTCAGGGAAGAAAGTATTGCTTCTGAAACAGAATAAAGAATACCCATATGGCCACTGTTCTCTTTGCTTATAAACCCTTCTCTTTTTTTTCTTAAAGAAATGTTTTCCATTTGGATTAAGAAACATTGTGGAATTTGACAGGGATGACAGTGTCCTTTAGAATAAGCAGACTTGATATAGCTGAGTCTGAAAATGGGACATGCCTAGTTGCAAGGGCACTGACTCTGAAATCAATAGTCCTGTGACAGTTCAGGCCATGATTGTTTGTCTTTGGGTAAGAATTGCATCTTTGGGCCTTAATGTTCCGTTATATACATGGGAATTTAAAATCTTTCTAAAAGTTTTCCTGAAGTGCTTCTATAAGATGCTTTATCATAGACCCTAGCTTAGGACAAATGCTTAATAAAAATGTATTACAAATTTTAGCACTGAACTTTTTCTGGTTGGTCTTACCACTTTCATTGAGACTCAGAACTTTGAACATGAGCCCTAGAATTCTGTGGAGAAATCCAAGCTGGGTGTATTTTTGTAGCTACCATTAATCTCCAAACCAGGCATTCATTAAAACTCATGAACAAGTTCACCTTAAGTGACTTTCTCTTGGATCTCATCTACACACTCTTGGTTTATGGGTATTTCTTATCTACTTTGCTTTTTTGTTTTAAAACAAGTTGGTGGGGGGTGGCAAAAGAAAAGGCTTCACATTCATTTTATAAAAGACTTTACATTCTTTATATGTAATGTAAAAAATATGCCAGTATTGGGAATTCTCTCTCTCTCTCTCTCTCTCTCTCTCTCTCTCTCTCTCTCTCAATATAATTTATTACTTTGCCTTACATAGTTGTTTTAAAGATTAGTTTTTAACTTGATTTTTGGAAAGAGGAAGGAAGTCAGCATTGGGGGCAGAGAAGCACTGATCATCTGCCGCCTGCACACTCCTTATAAAAAATTGAGCCTGCAGCCCCAGCATGTGTCCTGACCAGGAATCAAATCAGCAACATTTTGGTGCATGGGGTGACGCCCAACCAACAGCCACACCAGCCAGGGCTGCTTTACATTTTCATAAGCCTTTTGGTCTTATCTCTATTTTACTAATTTAGGAATTCACAATTATTCTCTGGTCATCAGTCACAGCAGCAATATCAGTGGAATGCAAGTTGTTGCTACTGTATCATTTCAGACTGTGTCTCAACAGAAGGTGTAAAGAGCTGTAATCCTGATGAACTTGAAAACCTTTTATTTCAAAGCATATGTCCTTTTTTCCCCCCTGATATGTAATCCTTGGCCTAAGGTGCCTTAATAATTTTCAGACTTCTATTTAGCACGAGAATCATTTCTTCAATGATTTTTTTTAGTGGCTCTCTTTATAAGTCAGGCAAATATGGGAACCCCAATATATATTTTTTTAAATTAAATCTTTATTATTCAGATTATTACATTTGTCTCTCTTTTTTCCCCTCCATAACTCCCCTCTACCCCGCTTCCACCCCTTCTTCTACCCTTACCTTTCCCCCCAATTGATGAGTCCATAGGTGTATGATTTTTGTCCAGTCACTCCCTGTACCCTCCTCCCTCCTTTCCCCCTGAGAATTATCAGTCCACTCCTGTGCTCCTGATTCTAGTATATTCACCAGTTTATTCTGTTGATCAAATTTTTAATTCATTTAATTTTTAGATTCACTTGTTGATAGATATGTATTTGTTGTTCATAATTTTTTGGCTTTTACCTTTCTCTTCTTCCTCTTCTAAAAGAGTACCTTTCAGCATTTCATATAATATTGGTTTGGAGTTGATGAACTCCTTTAGCTTTTTCTTATCTGTGAAGCTCTTTATCTGCCCTTCAATTCTGAATGTTCCTTTGCTGGATAGATTATTCTTGGTTGGAGGTTCTTGCTGTTCATCACGTTGAATATTTCTTGCCACTCCCTTCTGGCCTGCATTATTTCTGTTGAGAAATCAGCTGACAGTCGTATTGGTGCTCCCTTGTAGGTAATGAACTGTTTTTCTCTTGCTGCTTTTAATATTCTCTCTTTGTCTTTTGCTCTTGATATTTTAATTATGATGTGTCTTGGTGTAGTCCTCTTTGGATTCCTTTTATATGAGGTTCTGTGTGCTTCCTGGACTTCTAAGTCTATTTCTTTCACCAGATGTGGGAAGTTTTTAGTCATTATTTCTTTAAACAGGTTTTCAGTATCTTGCTCTCTCTCTTCTTCTGGCACCCCCACAATTCTGATGTTGGTATGCTTGAAGCTGTCCCAGAGGCTCCTTACATTATCTTCACATTTTTGTATTCTTTTCTCTTCTTGCTTTTCCAGTTGAGTGTTTTCTGATTCTTTATATTTCAAATTTTTGACTTGATTATTGCCTTCCACTAGTCAGCAGTTAGGTCTCTGTATAATATTTTTTTTTCAGTCAGTGTATGTTTAATTTCTATTTGGTCCTTGATCAACTCTAGTTAGATCTTTTGCATCTCTAGATGGTCCTTTTGCATCTCCTCTTGGGACTTGATAAATTTATCCATCTTTTCTAGCATATTCTTGAAAAACCTTATAAGCGTGGTTTTGAACTCTCTATCCAGTCGTTTGTTTTCCTCCATTTCTTTTGTTTGTGATCCCTTCCCTTGACTCCGCATTTTCACTATGCTAGGAGAACTTCTGTATTGGATTCAGCCTTATGATACCAGACTTGAAAAGCCGTCAAAGCCTCTCTTGAGCTTGGGATGGGTGGAGTCTCAGGGCTTAAGGGACCACCTTGTCTTCAGTTGGGTCCGCCCTCCACAGCCCCTGAGTCTCACGTGACTGGGTAATTGCTGGAGCGGTCCCTGTGCACATGTGCGCTCTCTTGCAGTGCCTCTAGACCGCTGCCTTTCCGGCTCCCCTGTGCTACGGGACCACACGAGTCTGGGTCCCCAGGGTTTTGCCCAAAACTGGGGTTTAATGGAGTTAGAAGTGGCTCATGAAAGCCAGCGGCACAATCAGCAGTTAGTCTTCTGTGTGCAGTGCCGTGCGCGCCACCAGACTTCTGCTCTTTTGCGACTCCTCTAAATTTCCATGCACTTCTCCCCCTTCACAGTCTAAACTCCCCCCGAATGAGTTTCGGCTGGGTCAGAGGTTTAGTGTCATAGTATAGGGAGTTCAATGCCTTTGAGAGTCTCTGTCTCCTTCCCGCCAGAGAAGGCCAGCCAGGTTTGCCGTCACTCGCTCTCTCCGCGTGCACACCCATCTCCATACCTCAGCTTTTTGCAGCTCCTCTGGGTCTCTGTGAGCCCCTCTCTTTCTTTCTAGCTGTAGAACTTCCACTCAGCCAGCTTTCCTGTGGTTCTGGATGCTGTCTGTTCTGTCTTTTAGTTGTAGTTTTGAAATTGTTGTGCGAGGCAGCAGTGTAGGTGTTTACCTATGCCGCCATCTTGGATACCCCGCCCCCCCAATATTTTTAAGGGATGGATTTCAGATCGGAGAGTGGGAATTATTCCCTAAGAGCAAAAATCGCCACAGAGCACAGAATGGAAAGCCGCTGAAGTCTCTGTACATTTTGTGCTTTCTGACTCTTGGTGCTCAGGTTCTGGATCATACGGCAGGAATTTTAATGGCTTCACTCACTGTCCCTCCGTTTTTGCCGGCGGTGTCCTATCAGTGCTTAAAAGCATTCCCCAGATAATGTCTGTGCTAAAGTTCCTTTTCAGCTCGCTGAACTGCCCTTGTGGAAGAGACGGCACTAATAGAACTTAATCTTAATACAAAAGCCACAGGATTGAAAAGGAGTTAGAGATGATGTAGGCTCTCATGTATGCGATGCTTTTTCCACGCTTCAACAGAGGTCCTTAAGAACGAGTCTTGAGTTCTCCCGTTCTGTGACCAACAGGAGGACTCACAAACGGCAGCGGAAGATACATCTCTGCCGCGCCGGGCGCGGAAGCCAAGTACCGCAGCGCGAGCAGCGCCTCCAGCCTCTTCAGCCCCAGCAGCACCCTCTTTTCTTCCTCCCGCTTGCGATACGGAATGTCCGACGTCATGCCCTCTGGCAGGAGCAGGCTTTTGGAAGATTTTCGAAATAACCGGTACCCCAATTTGCAACTGCGAGAAATCGCTGGGCATATAATGGAATTTTCCCAAGACCAACATGGGTCCAGGTGAGGACTTGGCTTTGGCACTTAAGGTAACTGAAATTTTAATGCCTTAAATTCCATTCCTCAGAATACGTATACACTAAGTAAATTGCCGTAAAATAATTGAAGCAGTCGCTTCTTAGTGTACTTTCCATTATTTCAGAGAAACTTGGGCTTATGAAGGTCACCAGACACACAAGCCATTGAAAAGAGCCATTTAAGAAATTGAAGTTGGGATCACATGCATAATTAAAATAAACTTTCTTTTTCATACACCCCTTTTTACCTTTCTGAAAGGTTAGCCTGATGTTTCTAATTCACGAGAACCTCACAGAATGGTACAATTTCAGGAACAGAATCACCACCACAAAGACATATCCAAATACGTTTGCTAATTGAATCCCTATTAAGAGCTACTCAGGTATAAGTTTGGACCTCTGCTGCTCAGGATTAAGACAACTCCATCACTCTTTTATTGTTTTATTCTCTAGAAGTAAGAGTCTGCATAGAGGTGAGAGAAGCAGCTCTTACAAAACGGAAGTTAGCTTGGGTTACTTGCGCCCGGCCTCACAGAAAGGGACTCTGATCCTGGGGAGAAAGCATATTTACGATGTTGCCCATTCTTTCCTATTTGTCTCCATTTCTCTTTCTCTCTGACTCTGCCCACTGAAACAGCTTCTAAAAAACCTACTTTCTCACTAAGTTCTGCCCGCTGGCTCCTGGGCAAAGATTTCTCATATTTGAATCCTGTAGACCAGATTGAGAGACAACATGATTTTTCTGATTATCACCTGAATCAAAGAACTGTTATTTAGATTGACAGATTGAGTAGCTACTACTTCAGAATGCCCTGCAGACGTTTACAACAACTGTTCCACATCCTTAATGAGTGTTGCTTCATATGAATATGAAGTAAATAATATAGCAAGACCATAAACTTTGATCCTCTTAATGTGGGACTGGTTTTTTTCTTTTCTTTTTTTAAAAAATATATTTTATTGATTTTTTACAGAGAGGAAGGGAGAGAGATAGAAAGTCAGAAACATCGATGAGAGAGAGAGAGACATCGATCAGCCCCTTCCTGCACACCCCACAGTGGAGATGTGCCCGCAAGCAAGGTACATGCCCCCGACCGGAATCGAACCCAGGACCCTTCAGTCTGCAAGCCGACGCTCTATCCACTGAGCAAAACCAGTCTCGGCTTTTTAAAAAAAATTTAATTTTATTTTATTGATTTTTCACAGAGAGGAAGGGAGAGGGATAGAAAGTCAGAAACATCGATGAGAGACATTGAACAGCCGCCTTCTGCACACCCCACACTGGAGATGTGCCTGAAAGCAAGGTACATGTCCCTGACCGGAATCGAACCCGGGACCTTTCAGTCTGCGGGCCGACGCTCTATCCGCTGAGCCAAACCTGTCTTGGCATGGTTTCTAAAGGAAAAAGTTCTCCTTGTATTATGCCCATCTTCACTCTCTCTGCTCTTTTCCTATTTCTCCCTTTGTCTCTTTCTCTCAAACCCACATATAAATGCAATTTTGTACATATGTCCTGCTGTAATGAAATATGCTCACACTTAAATCTACATTTAAAAGCTCAGTTAAGTTAGGGTAAACTTCACACTATAAACATTTTTTCCTTTTTAGGAATTCTTCAATTAAGTGAGCCCAAGGGATTCATTTAAATAACAATTGTATTCGTGCACCCACGTGCACTAGCACCTGTGTAAATGTACACACATATTTTCAGAAATGATTCATTATACAAATGGAGCTAATTATTTATTTCCAAGTCTTTCTAACAATGCTGTGATTGCCCTTTTTACTTTGCACTTCAGATTCATTCAGCTGAAACTAGAGCGGGCCACACCAGCTGAGCGCCAGCTTGTCTTCAATGAAATCCTCCAGGCCGCTTACCAGCTCATGGTGGATGTATTTGGAAATTACGTCATTCAGAAGTTCTTTGAAGTAAGCCTTTGTACTTTCTAGCCTTTGACTTTAGAGAATCTCCAGAGCATTTGGATTTTCATTAGCTGTTTTTTTTAGAATTGCCATCCCATTCCAGTCCTCAACATGAAATGTGTGTGGGCTTTTAAAATAATTTTTAAATGTTTTCCAATTCATTTGAAGCAGATGATGCCAGTCTAATTTAGAAATGTGTATGGAGAATCATTGTCCTCATTTAGGATTTCTAATATGTTATTTCTGATTGTTACAATGGTTTCACTAAAATGTAATTTTTTGAGGATAATTCTTCTAAGATAATTTTAGCAAGTCCACAATAAAGTGTTTAAAAAATGAAATTTTTTTTAGGATTCCTAGAGAATCATCTTTGAATACGAACTCTAATGTTTTTTTCATCATAAACTATAGTCTGAAGATTGTTAAACACTTAGTGGGTCATCCTAGGACCTTGGTTTTTTAGTTTTCTTCCATGAATGTGAAAAATCTCCACCTCTGTTACCGTTGTCTTTGGAAAGGATTAATGAGATTGTTGGATTAAGTCTGTTCCCTAGGTTAACTAGACTTTCAGAAAGGCGGGGATTCTTGGCTTACCATCATAGCCCTAGTGCACTGGGATCAACAGCTCCAAGCTATAAATCCAGAAAGGAATGGAACAGTGAGGTGAAGACATGAGTACAAGGGAAAAGTACTGGAAGTGTACAGTGTTTGCCACAGAACAAAAGAAATTTTTTAACTTCTTATGTGTGTCTTATTATGTTTGATTTATGTGAAGATTTAAAAAGTGGCTCACTCATAGTCTATGTCTTCCAAACTTTTCTCTTAAAGACTTAAGTTCGTTGACACTTAATTCTTCAGCTGTAGACTAAGAGACTAATCTTAAACATGTAATTTTGATTTAGATTATCTTTTCACTGTGATTTTTGTCATAGGTAGAAAAATATAGGGGTCTCCAGCTTCAGACCTCTGCAGCTAGTGGTGGCTGAATGAACAGTGGATTATAGCCATGTGATTTGGGACAAGCCAGACAAAGGTCCCTGGCTGAGAGAAAGTGGACATTAGTTCCCTTGTATAGAAAATGAGTGGGTTGGGCATAAAGTTTCTTCAGTCTGATGATTATGCTATTCAAACAAACCTAAAAAGCCAGGATGGAAAATCATTCTGTGAAGAGTTTTAATATTGTGCAGCCTTACCTTTTGATTTTCTTTTTTCCTCTGACTCGGTTTCATTGTATAATAGGTAATACATATGAGTTCTTGCAATGATATTAAACACTAATTCAAAACAGAGTGCCCATATGAGCCCATATAGATGAAAGAACTTTTCAATCCCTGGACCTCTGATACCTAAAGTGCTATTGATTTTCTGTAAGAAGTCTTTGAATCTTCCCTAGACATTGTGTAAAGCCCTAATGAACACTGTCTACCACATGTATTATTATTTTAGAGTAAACGTTAACACTCTTATAATTAATCAAGTATAAATGTATTTAATAGTACTAATGAATTAATGGCAGCTTTGATGAATTACATATTTTTGTTTGGCAGATATTAAAACTACTACTGTTGATAGATGAGAAATATTTTGAAATTTAAAACAGTACCTCATAGTCAGGGACTGAAAACTATTTTCTTGAAGAAACAAATGCTTTACACACACACACACACACACACACACACACACACACACTTCCTTTTAGAAAGGGAGAGAGAGAAGCGGCAATGATGAGAGAATCATTGATCGGCTGTCTCCTGCATGCGCCCTACTGGGGATTGAGCCTGAAATCTGGGCATGTGCCTTTGACTGGAATTGTACCCAGGACCCTTCAGTTCGTAGAATGACACTCTACTGAGCAAAACTGGCTGGGGCAATAACATAGACTTTTTGAACAAAAAGGTTTTAATCAGAGGTGACCAGGCTAAAAGAGGTATACCAGTGGTTTTATACAGAATAACGAATGCTTTGCTTTCTCTGGTTTCTTTCCTTCTACCTAAGTAATGGTGTTCACCCAAACATTATGTCTAGTTTGGCAGCCTTGAACAGAAGCTGGCTTTGGCAGAACGGATTCGAGGTCACGTCCTGTCATTGGCACTGCAGATGTACGGCTGCCGTGTTATCCAGAAAGCTCTTGAATTTATTCCCTCAGACCAGCAGGTAATTGTAAGTTTCCCCTTTAACTTTTCTCTTGGTGTTTGATGTTTCTCCATGGCACATGTAGTGAACTCTCTAAACTTGCCAGCTTTTAGTTTTCTTTTATAGTTTTTCTTTGGTGCTTGTGGCTGCCGTTCTGTGCATGGCAAGCATGAACTGTGCAATTTGTAAATATATAGTAGATCATGTGTCTTGTGTTAAAAACCAGTGGTTTCAAACACTCTTCAACAGTCTTTAGTAGGTACAATTTTACAGGTGGGTTTTTGTTTGGCAAGAGTTGAAGGCTGTAAAATACTAGTAACTTGTCATTTTCTTCAGCCTGAACTGACATTTCAACAAATCAAACGTTATTCCAAACCATCTTCCATTTTCCTTCATTTACTCTCTCGTATTCATCCACCACACCACCATTTACCGAGTGACTGTCTTCCCAGTGCAGTGGTTGGCCTAGCACATCGACCTGATGCCCCCTTTGTACTAGCACAATGGGGAAGAGTGATGGGAAGCAGTGATGAGAGCACGTGCCCCAAGTCTTTGAAGGAAGGCTTAAAAAAAAAACACCTCTCACCAGAGGATTTTTTCCTTTTCTCCCTTTTTTAAAATTTTAAACAGGAAGGGAGAGGGATAGAAAATTAGAAACATCGATGAGAGAGAGACATCGATCAGCTGCCTCTTGTATGTCCCCTACTGGGATGTGCCCGCAACCAAGGTACATGCCCTTGACCGGAAACAAACCTGGGACCTTTCAGTCTGCAGACCGATGCTCTATCCACTGAGCCAAACCGGTTTCGGCTTCATTGTTTTTTTTAAAAAAATATTTTTATTGCTTTCAGAGAGGAAGGCGGTGGGGGAGGGGGAGAGAGAGAGAGAGAGAGAGGAGAGAGAGAGATCAATGATGAGAGAATTATCAGCTGTCCCACACTCAGGAGCAAGCCCCCACACTGGGGATCAAGCCTGCAATCTGGGAATGTGCCCTTGACCGGAATTGAACCCAGGACCTTTCATTCCGTAGCCGGATGCTCTATCCACTGGGCCAAACTGGTTAGGCGTTCCTTTGAATTTTAGAGAATGGAAGGGAGGGAGGAAAGCGAGATAGAGAGAGAAACTATGATGTGAGAGAGGTATATTGCTTGGCTAACTCCCGCATGCACCCTAATGGGCTGGGGATTGAACCTACAATTTGTTGCTGCTTATGCCAACACTCTAATCACTGAGCAACATCGGCCAGGGCTGAAGGAATGCTTTGCATGAGGAGAAGTCCACTCTAAAGGGGAGTCAGACAGGAGAGGAGGAAAGGGACAGGAATCTAAAGTGTTGGGTATGTGAGTGGGAGCTGACCGAGAGAGAAAGCACCTGCAGAGGCCAGTGACTCAACCACAGTCACAGAGCAGGTCCATCCAGCCCCACAGAGACCACGGGACCCGGGCAGCCAAAGTAACCCCCAGGTAGGTGTGCTCCAGCTGTGCTTGTGCTGGAGGCCTTGGGCGCCTCTGACCTAGACCTTCAGCCTGTGGACTCTGAACTCACTCAGCTCTTCTCAGTGGACGGGGGGGCCTGGGTCTGGCCGTGATGAGCCACTTGCCCTCACTGAGAACAAAGTTCAGTGATGAGAATCTTTGTTATGGACTCGAGTTCTGAGCCAGACGAAGCACCCACCGCCTTCCGTTCAAAGCAGAACAAAACAAAGCACCGCATTGGTGGTGGTGACGGCACTTGAAGGCTGGGGAGTCCAAAGTCCTTACGCTGTGAGGCTCCTAGAACTTCGGGGTACGAGGCTGGTGAAGACAGAGGGAATGCTGGAGATGCACAGCAGCTTGGAGTTTGTTCATTCAGTGTTCAGTATTGGAGATGCTGCAGTGATACGGCGTGGTGTGTGTAAGTAAATAGAAGCAGGGTGAGGCTGTTACTGGTAGTTTTCATCAATGTTCACATTATTACAGTTTTAATTTTACCTGGGATTTTCAGGGATGAAAATTTCATGGCCAAATATCTCTTTAGTTTTCTGGTTTTTTTGAACATGGACGTTTCTTTCTGTTATATATATATGTACATATATATATGTGTGTGTGTATATATATATATATAAACAACCTTAAAGCCCATTTATGAAAGATATCAGCAATATTATAGTTTCTTGGCTATTTGTTCCATCTTTGCCCTCTCCTGTGATTGTAATAACTTGTTGATTTGGACTCCAAACTTTTCAGATTTTATTGTTTTTTGACTGGATCCCAGCATTATAGTAGTTTTCTACCTCCCTTCCCATTCTCCCCAGCTGTTCTTTCTAGCTTACATTTTTGTATATCTTTTCTTGGTCTGGTTTCTCTATGATAACTTATTCTGGGTCTGAACTCCTCCTCCTGCTATGGATAATTTTTTGTTTCCAGATACAAGTTTCTTATTTTGTGTGAAATGATTTAATCTCTAATGGTTTCTTAGGCTCAAGAAAATATTTAGGGAAGCCACCTCCCCTTCATTTCCATGATAAGTCTTTGCTTTTATATAGACATCATTCTCTAATTATTCCCATAATTGCATTACCGGGATAAAATTGGGTTGTATTTTTTTTTTTTTTTGATTACTTTAGGAAACTTTCCCAATTTTATTGCCTTTTACTTGTCTTTGTAACCTTGATTTCTTTTTTTTTAATTAGAAAAATCTCTTAGATGCCTTGTTATATTCAACATCTCTGGAATTTAAGATATTGCATTCATAAATGTCACCATTTTAAACTGACTTGTAGTCTTTCACCATAAATATGGAGTCATTATAGTGGAGCTAATGTATAGAGAGTGGGTATAGTAAAGAAATTGAATATTGAGTACCACGTTCCAGACATGCGTGGTGCAGGTATTCATCTTCAAGATAAATGAGACCTGAGGCAGCAAGTTTGGGGGAAGATGTCTAGTCAAAATCTCATCATTCTGTTTTCTATACCCTGGTCCTGTCCACTCATAACTTCCACACACAGACCCCTCAATGCCTGTCCTGCTCCTGTAATCCCTGACTTCGAACACTTTTCATCAATTAATTGAAGGCACTGTTCTTGCTGACATTGCAGTCACTGTGGCCTAGTGGAGGTGTGTTGGTGTCACAGACCTGGGCTGTAATTCTGATTTAGTCATTATCTATGGTTTTAAATACCTTGCTTAACTCTTTGAGATTTAATTTTTTTTTTAATGAAGTAATTTTTTAATCCTCACCCGAGGACCTTTACCCATTTGTTTTTAGAGAGAGGGAAGGAAAGAGAGAAGTATTGATGTTGAGAGAAACATATCCATTGGTTGCCTCCTGCACGATGCCTGACCCCAGAGCCTAGGCTGGGGGAGGAGCCTGCAACGGAAGTACATGCCCTTTGACTGGAATCGAACCTGGGAGTCTTCTGTCCCCAGGTCAATGCTCAAACCACTGAGCAAAACTGGCTAGAGCGAGATTTAATTTCTTCATATATAGGTTGCAAGGGGGTCTGGAGGATAATATATAACTGACACACACTGTTATGTCATGCACAAGAACCATATTGCTTGGGTTTGAATCTTGGCAGTTTAGATCTGTGATTTTATCAAGTCATTTAATTTGTCTGTCTTGGTTTTTTTCTTTCTTTAAAAAGTATGTTTTTATTGATTGAAAGGGAGAGAGAGAGAAACATTAGTGATGAGAGAGAATCATTGATAGGCTGCCTCCTGCATGCAAGTCCCCACTAACCACTCCTCCCCCAAATCAGGGATTGAACTGAAACAAGTTTATTATTTTGTGGAATATAATAACAATTATGCACCCTACCTGGGAATTGAACCTTGACCTTCTAGTTCATGGGTTGATACTAAACCACTGAGCAATACTGGTGGGCTGTCTTGGTTTTCTTATCTATAATAAGTGTATAGTCCATAGGATTATTATGAGGGTTCATTGAGTCAAAGGATGTTAAACATTTAGAGTGTATGCCTAGCGTATAGTGAGCTCTAGATTAATAATTATCATTATTAATATTACATATCTCACAGAGCTATCATAATAGAAACATGTTGAATTGCTTGTGAAATTCATTCTATTTGAAAATGTCTACATCTAAAAAAATATTTTTTATTGGTCTCAGAGAGGAAGGAAGAGAGAAATGGAAACATCAATGATAAGAGTGAATCATTCATCAGCTGCCTTCTGCACGTCCCTCTACTGGGGATCGAGCCTGCAACCCGGGCATGTGCCCTTGACTGAAATCGAACCCGGGCCCCTTCAGTCTGCAGGCCGATGCTCTGTCAACTGAGTCAGACCAGCTAGGGCAAGATGTCTATATTTTAATCACCCAGAGTTTTTTGCAAGTTAGAATAGTTTTTTTAGGCTGGTTACTGTTACAGGAGGTTTGCTAACGTGGAAAAACAAGCCTATTCATCATTCATTGCCATAGTGTGCCATACCTGAGTTGTCCCACTTCCATTATCGTGGATTCTCTCCCTCTTCACTGCTTTTGTGTTTGGTAAGGAGAACATTGATTGTCCAGCTGTTTGCTCGCTGTGATTCTGGTGGTGCTTTCTTTCCTTGTCTCCAATAGAATGAGATGGTTCGGGAACTAGACGGCCACGTCCTGAAGTGTGTGAAAGACCAGAATGGCAACCACGTGGTTCAGAAATGCATCGAATGTGTGCAGCCTCAGTCTTTGCAGTTTATTATTGATGCATTCAAGGGACAGGTAAGTGACTTGGGAAAGAAATAAGGGAACAAATTGATGTGGTTTTTCCCCTGTGAGCTGAGAACAAGATAGAACTTTTGGAGTGTTCTCACGTGCTGCAGTAAATTGCAGTCTGTTCAGTTGTGTCAGGTGCCTAGCTCTGTGTACCCAAGTCTCTTTCTTCCTATAAGTCTCTGTCTGTGGATCTTCTGTTATTATTACAGATGTCTGCTCATGTTGCGATAAGTTAGACATCAGAGTTGTTAAAGGTAAATCTCATATTTGAAGAATAGATTTTTTTCCCCCCTTTGGTTAAGTACTATTTGTGTTGTTATTTAAAAGTTTTGATCATGTTTTAAAAAACAAGGTGTTTCCTGCTTAATTTTGGGAGGGATGGTATGGTGATCAGATTTATTTGAACTGTATTAAGAGACAATACAAGTAGAGATAGCATCAAGTTTTTCTGATTTAGCTGTATAAGAGCCTATATGTGCTTTTCTTTTTAATGCAGTGGTCAGTTTAAAAATATTTTTAATTGATTTTAGAGATGTGAGTGAAGGGAGGAAGAGAGAGAGACAGTATGGGGGAGAGAAACATTGATTGGCTTCCTCCTGCACACTCCTTATTGAGGATTGAGCCTGAAACCCAGGCATGTGCCCTGACTTGGAATGGAACTGTTGACCCTTAAAAAAAACCCCACAAACCCTTATGTACTTACTCAACATTATACTATATAACCAGAATAAACAGTGGAAGTCCACAGTATTATAAGTAAATATTTAAAGCATAATGTGGAGTGAAATAAGTTGTTTCAGACTATTGGTGTTTATCATATTTATAATGTCATAATTGTTCAGAACCATACAGTATACCATTAAAGTATTTAGTTTTGCACATGAAACTACAAACATAAAATCATATAAAGCACTGAGTGCAGTGACTGATGGTAAACATTTAATAAGTGTTAACTGTTGTTACTGTTCTTATAATTATTGTTGTTATTCTTTTTCTTAAATATTTTTATTGATTTCAAAGAGGAAGGGAAAGAGAGAGAGAAATATCAATGAGAGAGAATCCTACCCTCTCCCTACTGGGGATTGAGCCCGCAACCCAAGCATGTGCCCTTGACAGGAATCAAACCAGGGACCCTTCAGTTCCAGGGCTGACACTCTATCCACTGAACCAAACTAGCTCGGTCTCATTATTCTTTTTCTATTTTTATTGATTTCAGAGGGGAAGGGAAAGGGAGAGAGACAGAAACATCAATAATGCAAATCTTTGATTAGCTTTCTCCTGTACCCCATCTCCCACGGTGGGAGCCTGCAGCCTGGGCATGTCCCCTGACCAGGAATTGAACTGTGACTTCCTGGTTCATAGGTCGACATTCAACCATTTAGCCACACTAGCCAGGTTATCCTTGTTTTTAAAATCTTCACAATGAGCATATTTTTTCCATTGATCTTTAGAGAGCATGGGGGAGGAGTGTGTGTGTGTGTGTGTGGTGGGGGTGGAGGAGATAGAGATTGGTTGCCATCCGCATTCGCCCCAACTGGGGCCAGTGATCGAATCTGCAACCCAGGTTTGTGCCCTTGACCAGAAATCGAACTGTGACCCTTTGGTTCACTGGCCAACACTTATAGCCACTAAGCCACACTGCTAGGACAATTGTCATCATACTTGACTTAGAGGCCTGGTGCACGAATTTTGTACACTGATGATGGGGGTACAGGTTCCTCAGCCCTGCACCCTTTCACAGTCTGAGGATCTCCCACTGATGGCTTAGGTCCACTTCCCCTGGGCCTAAGCCAACAGTCGGACATTCTTAGTGCCGCCGTGGAGGCAGGAGAGACTACTGCCACCCCTGTTGTGCTCACCAGCTGTGAGCCTGGCTCCTGTGGGAGCACACTAACCACCAGGGGGCAGCCCTGCACTGAGCATCTGCCTCCTGGTGGTCAGTGCCCGTCATAGTGACTGGTTGTTCCCCTGTTTGGTTGATTTGCATATTAGCCTTTTATTATATAGGATAACAGTTCTGAGGTACAAGTTTGGCTAGGAAGGGCAGAATTGAGATAGGATACCTGAAGCCTGTGTCTTATCTCACACTAAACCCAATATAAGAGTTCCTCCACACCCCAGTTCAATTCAGAACATTACTTTGTGATTATGTGAAAGCACTTAGGATTTGATCATAGACCTTTTTCTGTTTGTTTGTTGTTGCTGTTTTTTTTAATTTGTCTTTTACCTCTGTCCTTTGACACTGAGCTCTTTTAACTGTTTTTCATGATCTTGACTAATTCTGCTCTTTTCTAGGCTACTTGGGAAAGTATTTTTCATCTCTGAATTTATGTATGTGTGACTTCCTAGAGTAGTTAAAAAATGGGCTTACATACACACCTTATTTGTAGAGAGAACTTAATGTAGTATTTACAATTTGGGCTTTTGACTAGGACATCGTATCTTGGCTGTCATTTACTATCTGTATGACTGCACATCATGTAGACTTACAGGATCTTCAGTTTTCTCATCTATATGCAGAGAATACCGTGATTGTCTCTCAAAGGCATTGAGAAGATTGGTGGGGCTATGTATATGGATGTGAAGCATTAAAAGAAGCAGGTGTCGATTTTGGCTTTCTTATGTTTGTCTGCCCTAGGTATTTGCTTTGTCCACGCATCCTTACGGCTGTCGAGTGATTCAACGGATCCTGGAGCATTGCCTCCCTGACCAGACACTGCCTATCTTAGAGGAGCTGCACCAGCACACCGAGCAACTTGTGCAGGTAGTGGAGTTGCCAGTAGAGTAACTGCAAACACCTGGGGGCTCGTGCGGCCCAGAGCTTGTGTGTTTTCTCAGCACAGGTATCCGTTCCAGTAAAGGTTAATTTAATGTGTTTAACATGCCCACTGAAGCTTTTGGGCAAGTTTTCATTTATATCAGCCTGCTTTTTTTTTTGAATATGGGTAGTGAATAGAGCCTGGTCTTGGAGCAAAGAGGATGTGCCTGCCAGAGCTCTGCTTTGGACTCACTAGCTATGTCATCAAGGGCAGGTCATTTAATTTGCCGGGGTCTGTTTCATCGTTCAAAACGAACTAAGTGGACTAATTGATTTCTTTCTAGCTTTGATACTTGGTCTTGCATCTACCAGTAAAAATTTCTTTCACATCAAACTAACCATTTGTCCATTTTCTACATGTAGAATGTTATACTGAAGACATTTTTTTTTTTATAAGCCAGAATTTGTTTCTATTTAAAATTTTAAGAAACTTTAAAAAGGCTCAAAGGCCCAAAGATGTCCTGGAGCAGTTTGTTTTGTAGGTGTTGTTTGTTTTGGTGAGAAGTATGATACTGTAAATTACTCATTAGTCCTTGTAGAAGAATTTGAAAGTACAGAAAGCAGCAACAAAACAAAAGAAATGATCCATAATGCTACCATCCAGCAACAAACACATTTGGCATTGGCCATGAAAAGAAATGCTACTTGTATGTTCTTAATTTTTTTTTTACATCTTACAAATAAATATTTTTGCCTCTAGAATTGCTTGTTCACATTTATTCTCTCAAAGATCTTCCACTTTAGATGAATGATTAAATCCATTATATATTTGTAATATTATTTAATCAGACATTGTCTGTTTTGTTGGGCATAAGCTTTGTTTCCAGTATTGCTTTGTTGTACATAGGTACAGTGAAGTTTATACTTTCTGTTTGAGAAGAGTATCTCTTTATCCTACCCCCCCCCTTTTTTTTTTCTCCAAATTCGAGCAGGCTTGATTTTTTTGTAGATATTTTATGAAGAACCCAGCTAGATCTTTTGGGCATAAATATATTAGAAATATTCTATTGTATACAGTGATGTATTACTATTTTGTGATCATAGGAAAATTGTCATTACCTATTAAAAATTCTTATGTGTTTATTAGTATTCAGGTGAGCCATAATAGTGCTACAAGAAAATAGGTGTTGATTAGATGTAAGGATTTTGGTGATCTACTGAACTCATTTCTATATGAATTTTATTTCTTTTGTTGTTTCTCAAACAGGATCAATATGGAAATTATGTAATCCAACATGTATTGGAGCATGGTCGTCCTGAGGATAAAAGTAAAATTGTAGCAGAAATTCGAGGCAATGTACTCGTATTGAGTCAGCACAAATTTGCAAGGTATGGGCTTTGAATTATAATAGACAGTTTTTAGAAGACAGGATTAAATAGTATTTTAGGTCTAGAGAGAAAAATAATTTTCATTCTTTTAAAATAATGTTTGTTTTTCTTAAAGTATGCATAGTTTAATTACAGCATTAGATTGTCCTATCATAAAGTATAAAACATAAGAAGTCATGTTGTGGGCGCCTCATTTCCTTAGAGTCAGCCCATAACCTAAGTTTTGTTCTTTGGTAAACTGAACTTTCATGAACTTATTTTTTCAGAATTGTGATATGTTCTTTACTCAGTTTCCTCTTCCACACCTGAATTACGAGGCAGTATAGAGTATCTGTGTATAGGCCTTTGTATTCTTAGAATCTCTTTCTCAATCTTCACATTGCCAGCTCAAGAATAAAATGCACTAGTTATTCTGAGGTTGTGAAAGATGTCTATATAACTTATAAGTAGCAGAGGCTGGAGAAGAAATGGATGCCCCTCCAGTGGCTTAGTGGTATGGTCTTCTAAACAGAATCTGCATGTGCTGCTATACACACAATATAGTAGTCCATATTTTTGGAATATTTTCTTGTCTGGTTTTTAGGATAAATTTCAAGGCTTCAAAGCATGTGTGACATGGTCTTGGTGTTTTTAAATGGCTTATTTTTAGTGTGTAAAGATATTACACCATCATAGCATGGAAAATACAGAAAAGAAATAAAAGAGTCATTGTCTCAATAGCCTGACCATATCAGGGACATCGCTTCGGTCTCATGTTATCCCCTCACCCCAATGACCAGAGGAAAGGGATCAAAATCTCTTAGGTCTCTTTTGTGGGTCACCGTCCTGTTTACTTTTTTTGTTCACTATATTTAAAATCACCCTTGGAATAGCATAGTGTTAGTATTACAATAGACTTGGGTTCAGATAAGGACCGAGCAGCTATTGTGGGCCTTGTTGTCCCACAGGTAACAATGATAAATTATGAACAAAATGCCAAAAACAACAACAACAACAAAAAACAAAAACAAACAAACAAAAAAACAACAACCATGAAGGCATTAGAGAATAAACCAGAGCAGGTAGATTGGGGGGTGGGACAGTTGATACTTGGAAGCAGGTAATTGCACTGAGGAAATTGCCCTTCCTCATTTAAATTATTTTATTGTATTAAGATAAAATTGACACATAACAATGCAACTTTGAGATGTACAAGGTGTTGGTTTGGTACATTTATATATTGCACTATAACTACAGTTGCATTAGCTAGCACCTAAATGTCACATTAAGACATTATGTTGAGAACCATTATGATCTAGTCTCTTAGCAGCTTTGAAGTTTGTAATACTGTATTGTTGACTATAACCAGGGAATTTCCTGTTTTTATTGGCCTTTAGCCTATAGGCCCTTCCAAGTCTGCTTCTTGCTGGGCTCCTAAATTGGGATAGAAAATCTCTAGTATTCCCAGAAAGCAGAGTTTGGGGGCAGTCATGGCAATAGAACTGACAAAAGAACAAGGAAGAAATCTGGAAAGGAAGAGAACCATGGAGGAGGTGGGGAGACCTAAATTTCAACTCCCTAAGTATGTGGTTGACTCCTAAATCACATTTGCACGTGATACACTCTAGGTAGCCCAACTAAGGCTAAAAAAATAAACTGAGAGTTCACCTGCTGCCTACTGTATGGGAGAAGTTTGCCATTTGAGTTTAGTCAACTTAACTCCACTTAAAAGGAGTAATAATCTTTTGAGGAACATAACAGAACTCAGTTTTTACAGTAGATCATCTTCTGTGTCTAGATAATAGGAAAACGTGACGTGTACTCAAGAAAAGCGAAAAAAAGTAAAATGAAAAAAGAGCAAAATCACCACCACACCCAGATGTTGGAGTTAGCAGAGGCGGATTATGAAGTAGCTAGTATACTTATACTCAAGGATGTGAAGGAAAATATGCTGATAATGAATTAAAATATAAGAAATGTTAGAGAATCGGACACTTTATTATAAAAGGAACAAAGTTCTAGAATAGAAAAATATGTAATCTGAAATAAAATTCACTATTTAGCCTTAAAAGCAAATTAGAGATACCAGAAGAAAGAGTCATTAAAATGGAAAACAGATCAGTATGAATACACCAAAAAAATAGGTTAGTGGCTTTCTTACATTTTTGGTGGTGAGTCAGAGTACAAAGTAAATTTTTCATTGACTCTGCAAGCACAGGCGTGCGCGCACATACACACACGTAACTGAAGCTGTATTGTCTGAGGTTGATCCTGATGCTTACTATTCTGTTTTCATTTTTTAAAATAAAGCTGTTCACAAATCACTAAGTTGATTTTAGCTCTATAAATGGTCTGAGAGCCACAGTTTCAGAAATACTAGAATAAACTTTAAAGACTGAAACGATATCTCTTGTGTATTAGGTGGAAGCCAAATGGGATCCCATAGTGGTAGCTGATCACCTGCTTTCTTTCCAGCCAGAATGACTGTCCTGTCCCCAACCCATTTAGCAGAAGGTCATGTTCTTTTCCTCACCACTTGTAAGGGAAGAGGGCCTGGGGTGGATGAAGATAGAACCAGCCAAGCAGTCATGAGGTCTTGTCTGAACAATTGAAGATCATGGCTGGCTTTGTGCTCCCTGAACCCGCCTAGTAATATTTTAACTCCCTTTTCTGCTAAGGGAGAAGCCAGTAGCTATTAGGTGATTCATATCCACATTGCCGTGCCTTCAGCCCACAATAGAATCGCATAGTACTGTCGAAGGAAGGTGGGGAAAAAGTCTTTCTGTGTTGCTGTCCCAGATGGGAGAGGCTGTTGTCTTACTTAGGCTTGAGAGATTAACTCGCCAGATATGATCATGTTTCTTCACTCAATATGTCTGTAGAGCCTCTCTTAACACATTGCGGACGGAGCATGAGAATTCTCGGTTCGTATTACACAGTGTTTTACAAAGTATTATACTCTAAAAAGATATTAGTTTGTAATAACATGTAATAAATAACTTCAAAATGCAATGGGTATTTAATTTTAAAGCGTGCCTTTAACATTTATGTATAACATTTTTTTGTACTCTTTCAATAGAAACTTAATCTTGCCACTGGGTAAAGCTAGCAATAAAACTACTGGTCTACAAGGTGTGAAGTACCAAGCAGAGCTTGGCACTAGGTGTATAGACATAAGTAAGACTTGTTTCTGGCTTCATAAACCCACGAAGGTGAAGACAGATTTTTATTTTTATTTGTTGAAATTACGCTCATTAACCAGTTCAGCTATTAACCAGCCTTGTGAACTTTGTGTTTAAGTTCCTTCACTCACCTGGGCTTGCTTTCCTCCTCTGTTAGAGGTTGGTCTCAGCCATGGTTCACATTGGAAGCCACAGATGGCAAAGGTGGAGTGTCTCAGCCAAACAGTTGATGAATTCATCTAAAAATGTTAGACTTTTTTGCTGCCTATTCTGAGGTCAGGGCAGAGGCCAGACAAGCACTAGGTCCCTTTTCTAAGTGATGTTCCTGGATTTGTTGCATTACAGCAATGTTGTGGAAAAGTGTGTCACCCACGCCTCCCGTACGGAGCGTGCTGTGCTCATCGATGAGGTCTGCACCATGAACGATGGTCCCCACAGTGCCTTATACACCATGATGAAAGACCAGTATGCCAACTACGTGGTCCAGAAGATGATCGATGTGGCGGAGCCAGCCCAGCGGAAGATAGTCATGCATAAGGTAGGCCAGGCTGGGCAGATCAGAGAGGAAAGTGTAAGGAAATGTGTAAGGCCTGGGTTCTTCCTCTTTCTGAAATGTAGAGGAAGGTGGACATCTTGCTTCTTTTTATCTGAAGTGGCCATTGTCCCATTGTTCCTTTTATCAGTAACTCACTGTTGTGAAAGAGTCTCAAACTCCGTTCGTGAGAGGGATTTTCCTCCCTGATTTTAGGCCATGCTTTTATCCATTTGCTCCTGGGAGACCAGCTTCTTAGTCCAACAAATCAGCCTGCCTGCTTCATTTCCTTCCTCCCTCTTTTCATATTCACCCACCACCATTTACTGACCAAGTGCTGCCCAGTGAGTGGCTGGCCTGCCCCTCTGACCTGTGCCCACTTTGTGCCAAACACCAGCACAGAGATGACCAGGATGATCCCTGCCCTAAGAGCACATTTTGGGAAGAGCGATCGAAAGTAGTGGTGAGAGCATGTGCCCTGAGTCTTTGAAGGAAGGCTTTTTTTTTACCCGAGGATTTTTTTTTTACAGAGAGGAAGGGAGAGGGTTAGAGAGTCAGAAACATCGATGAGAGAAAGACATCAGTCAGCTGCCTCTTGCACACCCCCTACTGGGGATGTGCCTGCAATCAAGGTACATACCCTTGACCAGAATCAAACCTGGGACCTTTCAGTCCACAGACCGACGCGCTATCCACTGAGCCAAACCGGTTTTGGCCCAGGATATTTTCTTTCCTTTTTTTTAAAATTAAATCTTTATTATTCAGATTATTACATTTGTTTCTCTTTTTTTCCCCTCCATAGCACCCCTCCATCCAGCTCCCACCCCTCCCTCTGCCCTTAGCTCCTTCCCATTGATCTCATCCATAGGTGTGTATGATTTTTGTCCAGTCTCTCCCTGTACACCCCTCACCCCTTTTCCCCTGAGAATTATCAGTCCACTCCCTTTCTGTGCCCCTGATTCTATTATATTCACCAGTTTATTCTGTTGATCAAATTTTTAATTCACTTAATTTTTAGATTCACTTGTTGATAGATATGTATTTGTTGTTCATAACTTTTTGGCTTTTACCTTTTTCTTCTTCCTCTTCTAAAAGAGTACCTTTCAGCACTTCATATAATACTGGTTTGGAGTTGATGAACTCCTTTAGCTTTATCTTATCTGTGAAGCTCTTTATCTGCCCTTCAATTCTGAATGATAGCTTTGCTGGATAGATTATTCTTGGTTGTAGGTTCTTGCTGATATTTTCTTTTTTAATTGATTTTTAGAGAAAGTGGAAGGGGATGAAGGGAGAGTGAGAGAGAAGGAGAGAGAAACAATGATGTGAGAGAGATAGATTGCTTATTTACCTCTTGCATGCACCCTGACGGGCTGGGGATTGAACCTACAACCCAAGGACGTGCCCTAGGCTGGGGATAGAACCCACAGTTCTTTGGTAAATAGGCTTTAACCACTGAGAAACCCTGGCCAGGGCTGAAGTAATGCTTTGCATGAGGAGAAGTCCACTCTAAAGAGGAGTTAGACAGGAGAAGAGGAAAGGGACAGGAATCTAAAGTGTTGGGTACTGTGAGTGGGAGCTGACCGAGAGAGAAAGCACCTGCAGAGGCCAGTGATTCAACCACAGTCACAGAGCAGGTCCATCCAGCCCCACAGAGACCACGGGACCCGGGCAGCCAAAGTAACCCCCAGGTAGGTGTGCTCCAGCTGTGCTTGTGCTGGAGGCCTTGGGTGCCTCTGACCTAGACCTTCAGCCTGTGGACTCTGAACTCACTCAGCTCTTCTCAGTGGAAGGGGGGGCCTTGGTCTGGCCGTGATGAGCCACTTGCCCTCACTGAAAACAAAGCTCAGTGATGAGAATCTTTGTTATGGACTCGAGTTCTGAGCCAGACGAAGCACCCACCGCCTTCCGTTCAAAGCAGAACAAAACAAAGCACCACATTGGTGGTGGTGACGGCACTTGAAGGCTGGGGAGTCCAAAGTCCTTACGCTGTGAGGCTCCTAGAACTTCGGGGTACGAGGCTGGTGAAGGCGGAATATAGGAAATATGCAGAAATTTAAAACATGTCCATTCACACAACCAAGACTCATGAAGCACACACTCCATAGCAAGCCCTCCTTGCAGCAGGGCTGCTCTGTTGGTGAGAACGGCAGTGTTACGCTCACGTGGAACTGCTGGGGAGTTTGGGGAGGGCTGTGTGACGATGCTGAAAGGGGCCTCTTCTAACTTGGGACACAGAGATGGTTCCCCGAGAGAGTGACATTTGAGTAATGTCACTCACGAGGTTGAGGGAGCCTGGGTTGTGAAGGTTTGGAAGCAGAAGACCAGTATATTTCACGTAGTCATGCAAGTTCATTAGGGCAGAACGGTGGTGCCCAAGTCACATTTACATTTCAAACCATTGTCCTGGCTGGTGAGTAACGAGCATGGGAAGCGGAGGAGGCAGTGAGGAGGCTGGCTGGGCGGCTGTAAAATAGTTAAGCCAAGAACCAATCAAACCCATGTCTCCCAGACTAACAGGTAGAAAGTTTTCTGGACATCTGACCTTCCCCAGAGTTTCCAAAGTCCTAACTCAAACCCCCCGGAGCTCTGGTAGGGCCGTCAGAAACACAGTGGAGGCTGAGTTTGGGGTGAACACCCTAAATGATGTATGTAGTAGGCCAACACTTGTACATTGGGAGCAGTTCCGAATACATAAAAGGCAAACAGCAAAAGCCACCAGGGAAATGATCTGAGCCACATATCCACACTGTAGAAGAGATTAGGTAAAAAGCCAAATAAAAATGGAATTTTCTAAAAAACAACAACCCACAAAAAAAGGCCAAAAGGTGGGATTGAAGAGAAGTGGCTAGAATGCGGGTTAGCAGTTAAGTTGGTTGAGGAAATTGAGAGAGGAGTGAGTCCCAAGAATCTAAAAATCTAAGAGGTTTGAACTCTTTCACTTCTAAGCCCTCTCCTTTGTGGCAAGAGGAAGCACTGGGAATGGAGCAGATGATTAATTGCTCTTCACCTCCCATTACATCCAGTGAAAAATGGGTTCCATCGTATTATACATGTCCATGCGTACACACGGGTGGTTAGTGTTTTTGTCCTGATAGGGAGAGGTGTAAAGGTTAAGTGGCTGAACTCATTAGTCATCCAATCCCAGGGAGAGCAAGGGGGTTGAGTTTCAAATACTAATGACAAAAGCATTAGCACGTACACGGTCCTCACTACAACCCAAAAGAAAGTGAAGCATTATAGTTTTTTTTTTTTTTTTAAACAGATGAGTTTAGGGATGTTAGGTAGATGTCTGGGTTGCACAGCTCAGGATTCAAGCCAAGGACTATTATGAGTAAGTTTTCCTCGTAGGCTTCTTGGTGAGAATGCCATAGGGTTCTTGGTGAGAATGCCATAGCTGCTACAGGTCTGTCTCCTTTGTGGGCTGGAGAAGTGATTTCTAGAGCTACTTGACCCTTCCTTGCTTTGAGGACACAGATAAAGGGACAAACCATTGTCCTCGTGGGACTCTCAATCTAGAGAGCTTGTCCAGGGTGTTTGAGAATGCAAGTGCGAGTATGGAATGCAGATGCGTGTGCGAGGATGGATGGTCCAGCAGGTGGTTGTGAACACACGTGTGACATCTGCCTGGTTGTCTGGGATGCACAGTAATTCTCCACATGGATCTACTTGGGCAGGGGGCGGGGGTGAGGAGTAGGGGGAGAGAACGGGAGAATGCTGAGAGAACTGAGCCCCTCTGGGCTTGCAGAGGGTGAGGATGAGGTTGGTGGTGCAGTAGGCAGTGCCATGGAGCACAGTGTGGAGAAACGTAATTTCTGGAGGTGCCAGATAGTTGGGCTCAAATACCTGTGCCATCCCTTGTTAGCCGTTTGACTTTGGATGAGTGATTTCACCACTAGGCCTTCATCTTTCTCATCGATAAAATGGAGATAACCATACCTCTTGTAGGAGGCTTACACGAACCAGCCTGGCTCATGAGAGTCATTTTTATTGGCGATAGTAGCTTTCTGTGACCCTCTGTGAACCGGAGGACAGATTAGGTGGTGAGCTTAGGACCCTTGGGGCCCTGAAAGTCCCCTCTCGGAAGGGCTGAGTGTGCCTTGGGAAGGCTCAGTGCAGTGGGGCGGGGGCATCGGGCGGTGTGATTGTCAGTGAGAATGTCCTTTCTCCACACACTGTCCTGGGAATGGTCCGTGGCTGTTCAGTCTCCAAAGCCCTCACGTCCTGCCTGCATCAGCGCTCAGGATACATGCTGCCTCTCCTCTGATGGGTCGGTAGGGCCCTTGAATTTGGTGCTTTGGCCGCACCAGCGAGAGGTATGGCTGTGGCCTGGCATTTGCCGCGCCCGGAAGCATTGCTGGGAGCAGGCTCAACTCTGCTTTCAGGCCAGAGTGACACGAACTGTGCTTCCTCCCCAGATCCGGCCCCACATTGCAACTCTTCGCAAGTACACCTATGGCAAGCACATCCTGGCCAAGCTGGAGAAGTACTACATGAAGAATGGCGTCGACTTAGGGCCCATCTGTGGCCCCCCTAATGGTATTATCTGAGTCAGCCCTGTCCCTCATTCCCACTGACCTCACTGGCCCACTGGCGAATCTAGCCAGCAACCAGAGATGTTCTAACGTAGAATCTGGAATGGTAAATGGTTGCGCCAGGCTAACCCTCCAAAAAAGGAATCAAATCCACAAGTGGACACGCCTTTGTAAATTTGTTTAATTTTATTACACATAACATGTACTAATTATTTTTTTTAATTGACTAATTGCCCTGTTGTTTTACTGGTGTATAGGATACTTGTACATAGGTAACCAATGTACATGGGAGGCCACATATTTTGTTCAATGTTGTATCTATATTCCACATGTGGAAACTTTCAGGGTGGTTGGTTTAACAAAAAAAGTTTTAAAAAAACACACAGAAAAAAGGTTTTTAACTCATTTGCCTTGCTGGCAAGTTTTGCAAATAGCTCTTCCCCACCTCCTCATTTTAGTAAAAAACAAAAACAAACAAAAAAACCTGGGAAGTTTGAATTTTAGTTAAATGAGCCCAAACTGGCATTTAACACTGTTTATAAAAAATATATATATACATATATATATATAATGAAAATTGTTTCAGAGTTGCTAAAGCTTCATTTTATGACATTAAGTTTATGAAACGTCTAAAATTGCCTTTTTTGGAGACTATTATGCTAAAGAAGATGGTGTAGTCTGTTTTGTGATGAGGAGACATATGAACTCCCAGAATGTCTTTCAAGGCCGGGCGGGTGTAATTGTTTACTGCCTGTTGGATTTTTCTTTTAACATTGAAAGGCAAAATCTTGATTATTTAGCATGAGAAAAAAAATCCAACTCTGCTTTTGGTCTTGCTTCTATAAATATATAGTGTATACTTGGTGTAGACTTTGCATATATACAAATTTGTAGTATTTTCTTGTTTTAATGTCTAATCTGTATCTATAATGTACCCTAGTAGTCGAACATACTTTTGATTGTACAATTGTACATTTGTATACCTGTAATGTAAATGTGGAGAAGTTTGAATCAACATAAACATGTTTTTTGGTAAGAAAAGAGAATTAGCCAGCCCTGTGCATTCAGTGTATATTCACACCTTTTATGGTCGTAGCATATAGTGTTGTATATTGTAAATTGTAATTTCAACCAGAAGTAAATTTTTTCTTTTGAAGGAATAAATGTTCTTTATACAGCCTAGTTACATGTTTAAAAAGAAAAAAAATAGCTTGGTTTTATTTGTCACCTAGTCAGACTGTAGCGAGATCCTTTCTAAATGTTACTTAAGATGATTCAGTTCACAGTAGTGTTTTTTTTTAATCCTAAAAAGTAATGTTTTGCTTATTTTGTGACAGTCAAAAGGACGTGCAAAGTTCGGCCCTGCCCCAGCTTTCCTTACAATCACAGCCCTCCCACCTTGTAAAGTGTGAACTGCCCTTCCTTTTTGTACAGAAGATGAACTGTATTTTGCATTTTGTCTACTTGTAAGTGAATGTAACATACTGTCAAATTTCCTTGTTTGAATATAGAATTGTAACACTACACGGTGTACATTTCCAGAGCCTTGTGTATATTTCCAATGAACTTTTTTGCAAGCACACTTGTAACCATATGTGTATAATTAACAAACCTGTGTATGCTTATGCCTGGGCAACTATTTTTTGTAACTCTTGTGTAGATTGTCTCTAAACAACGTGTGATCTTTATTTTGAAAAATACAGAACTTTGGAATCTGAGTTTGGGCTTTAACTTTTTTCTCTAATACAGTGCCCAGGACAGCGCTTTCGTTGTGTGTGCCTCTTTCTTCCTGCTTGTTTGTGAGGGAACAGGAGCGGGAAGGGAAGGGGGTTGAAATAGGGACAGGATGTCAAACTGGTTCTTGAGCCCAGTTTGACCCAAAGATGTTGGGTTTAGCCTGCTGAGTACTTTCAAAATGAAGACACTCTACACAAATCCAGATCTCCAACTTCTACTGAGCACTCACTATTCACCTCCCTGGGCCGGAGTCTGCACACCCGTCACCGGATGCATCGTCAGAAAAACTGTGCCCTGCAGTTCGCCCTCTTCCCTCTCGATCATCACTGCTGCTTCCTGGCCTCCGCAGCACTTGTGAGCCCAGGTCTAGATTAAGATGCAGTCCATTACAGATGTCACCCAACCGAGTCAAGTGTTGGGGCGCCTGCTTTGCTGGGGCTGTAGGGGAGGCATCTGGATGGCTGCCCCAACTGTCCAGGCCTCCGCGCCCTGAGCCACTGCCCGCTCTGGGCTGCTCCAGCCCTCACCCTGCCCACCACGCCCACATGCTGAGGCCGCCAGGGTGGCCCAGGACCCCAGCTTGCTCATCTTATCCTCCAGTTTGGCACCTTTTCCAGCTCTCAGTACAGGAGGCTCTGGGTCGCTAAGGCGACTCACCTCTGCCTAAGGATGCCCACCTTCCCTTGACTGCCACGTGGCTTTGGCAAAAACTGCCATGAAACATGGGTCTGTGTTGGCAATTCCAGGACCGGGCAGGCCAGGTGGGAGCCACATGGCCTCCTGTCTGCACGCGGAACCTCAGATCACTGTGGTCCCCTCCCAAGGGTAAGGGAGGGTCACTAACAGGCCGGGAGGTGCCAGGAATAAATGGAGGCTAAAGGAAGCTGAGGTCTCTCCCCAGCCTCCTGCTGAGGTGGTGGTGGGCCCACCGGAGAGCGTGCTATGGCTCTGGAATCAGCCTGGGTTCCAATACCAACCCTCTCACTGTGTGCCCTTGGGTGCACTCTCATCTTGAACCAAATTCCTTGCTGGAAACGGGTTGAAGGTGAAAATACATGCGAATGGCGCTCTCAGCATGTCATGGGAAGTCGTGGCTACAAATAATGGTTTTACTAGACCTTTGCAGCTGCGCGAAGTAGGGGCTTGGGCTCCTTCCTGTTTGCCTGCTGTCCCTGATCGAGGGAGAGCCTGTTTGTTTCCTCTAAGATGGCAGCGATGCCTCCCGGCGCTGGGGGGGGGATGAAAGGGGGACAGAGGTGTTAGTAAACGCCAACTGCCTGGCGCGCAGTAGGCTCTCCCCGGCTGGTTTTCTTTTCCACCTGGGCTGTTTATACATAACATGGGTGTTTTTTTGTTTTTTTTTAACTCTCCTTAATACTCTTAGCATTTAATGAAATGTTTCATTTCTGTGGACGATACGCACTCACAAAAAGGATCATCCCGTCATTCCTTCTTATTGGAAACCTGTGTCTTGGAGGCCTGGGGAGGCTCTTCAGTCGGATACATACAGGGTGTGATTTCAACCGCCTTTTATTACCTGGATCATCCTTCTGCGGCCGTTTCCTTCTCTGCAAAATGAGGGAAGTAAATCAGCACCAATGTCCACGTTTGGCTGTAAGGATGGACTCAGGTCCAGCGCAGTGCCCACACACATGTAATAAACGAACGCATTTATCGTCTGTCACTCCCAGCACCAGGTCTTGGTGAGCAACACAATCCTTGTCCACGGTGTAAAGAAGTTACCATAAAGTCACTTGTCCTGAGCCAACTCTGCCAGGCACCTACAGAGACGGTTTATACATATTTTTAAAAACTTAAATTCGATTTTTTCCCCATCATTAATCCCCCCATACCCTCTTCTACTTCCCCCTAATTCTCTCTCCTCTTCCCCCTGTAGTCTGTGTTCATGAGTTCTTTCTCATTCTTACCACTCTCCCCCTCTTTTATTCACAACAGTCCTGCAAGGAATGTGGTTAATTCCCCTCCATTTCATAGATAGGCAAGCCGGGTCCTAATGGATCAGACCAACTCTGGGCCTGAGGCTTTCCCCCCTGGGGTACGCCCCTCCCCCTGCAGGATTGAGTTTTGCTGGACTGTTGTGAATAAAAGAATAAGTATTGGGGAGAGGAGCCAAAAAGAGAAAGAACTCATAAACTCAGCTCAACATCCACGTCCTCATTTGACTGGTCACTACTGTCCACTGCTACCAAGTCTGCTCAAGGACGTGGGGACTGGGCTGCCACCCACTGATGCCTGCATTCTTGGTTTGCCTTGCAGAGTCCGCCCCAACACAGATTCCCCACACAGTTTACATAACAATCCTGGTCAGTGCTTTACAGAGCACATGCACATCTGTGAGCCCTCCGACCCTCTCGAAAGCCTGGCAGAGCAAGGTAGCATGAGGTTATCCGTCTGTCACACAGGTGAGGAGTTTTAGACCCGAGCCACATGAGTCACTAACGGAGTAAGGATTTCATCCCTGGGATTCGGCCTCCAAGGCCAGTGCTATGTCCACGTCCTCGTACTCATGCCCCCTCCATCAGCCCCAGGAATAACAGGCTCTCTTTGGGTGTGTGTGGAAGGGGAGGGAAGCATTTGGGAGCAGGAAACCTGTGGCTCTGGTTCCCAACCTGTGGATCGCGACCCCTTGGGGGTCGAACGACACTTTCACAGGGGTCGCCTAAGACCATCGGAAAACACAGGTATTTACATTATAATTTTTTAAAAAAAAACATGTTTTATTGATTTTTCACAGAGAAGAAGGGAAAGGGATAGAAAGACAGAAACATCGATGAGAGACATCAATCAGCCGCCTCCTGCATGCCCCCTACCGGAGATGTGCCCACAACCAATGTACATGCCCTTGACCAGAATCGAACCTGGGACCCTTCAGTCCCCAGGCCGACACTCTATCCACTGAGCCACACCGGTTTCGGCTACATTATAATTCACAACAATAGCAAAATTACACTTATGAAGTATGGTTGGGGGTCACCACAACATGAAGAACTGTACCAAAGGATCGCGGCATTAGAAAGGTTGAGAACCACTGCTTGGCTTCATGTAGTTACCAGCTATGGCCACAGGAGGGTGCTGCTGCCTAAAGAAAGCTTTATACACTCAGCGCCCTAAGGGCTCAAGGTGCCAGGTCAGGGCTGAGATGGCTTTCCCAGAGACCAGAGGTCTGGCATCTGCCCTAAGACTAAGCTTCCCCTCTCTCCCTGCCACTCTCCCTCTGCCCCCGTCCACCCCAGCCGCTCCTGGGCGTAGGGCTAGTCCCTCACTCTGGCTTGGGATGGCAGGGTATGGTCACAGATAGGACTCAGACCCTAACTTTGCCTCTGACTGACTTTGTGACCTCTGGCAAATCACTGACTCAGTTTCCCCAACTGCTGCCCACTCCGAGCCCAGCCCTCCCACCGTCTCAGGGCTGGTATGAGGCCAGACGGTGGGGCTCTGTCAATGTGATCTGAGTCCTGCTGTCTCTTGCTGGGGCCACATCCAGATCTCATGCACCGAGCTTGCAAACAGCTAAAACCACCCAGTCTTTTTAGCTGCCTCGCTTCAGATCCCAGCTCCACGGGCTCCAGGTGACAAATGTCAGTACATTTGTCCCCTCATTTTCCTCATCTGGAAAATAGGAATAACAAGAGTTCTACTTCAACGGGAGCCTTGGAAGCACTAGGCACAAGGCTGGGCGCAGAGGGAGTCAAAAATAGGAGTTGTTTTTCTTATTATTAATTATTATTATTACCTCCCATTTGCCCCCACTATGTTGGGAACATGGCAATTTTTGCTAGTGCGACCATTTCACTTATCCTGCAAACGGGGATGCTTGTAAGCCGGAAAGCGGATGCTCTGAATCATTACCACATGTGGTATGCGCCCTCCGAGGGGCCCTGCCTCCTGGTGTTCTCACCCTCCCGGACGCCGAATGGAAACCATATTGTGACCGGGTGGAGCGTGACTTCCGAGGCGAGGCCACACCGCACACTGTCGCTCCAGCGTGCTCTCTCTAGGATCGCTTGATCCCTTTCTGGGACGCAGGGTGGAGAGGGCCACGTGGGAGGGGCCGAGGCCTCCTGATGGCAGCCAGTGCCACTGGCCAACGATCCCGGCCTCTGGGAAGCAGAGATCTTCCCCCTCCCCCTGCAGGGGCCGACAGCCCGGCTGCCATCCTGACTCTCCGCCTCGGGAGAGACCCTCTCCCCTTCATCCCCCAACCAGAACCACCCAGCTCAGCTGCTCCCGAACCCCTGACCCACAGAAGCTGGGTAAAGTACTTAGAGTTTATTGTGGCTTTAAGCCGCTGTGTTGGGGTAATTTAGTTATGGATCAACAGATAACAAATAGTCCTGACCGGTTTGGCTCAGTGGATAGAGTGTCGGCCTGCAGACTCAAGGGTCACAGGTTCGATTCCGGTCAAGGGCATGTACCTTGGTTGTGGGCATATCCCCAGAGGGAGTCTGTAGCTGGTCAATATTTCTCTCATCGATGTTTCTAACTTTCTATCCTTCTCCCTTCCTCTCTGTGAAAAAATCAATTTAAAAAAACAAACAAATACACCTTGGATAACCCAGGCTGGTCCAATCTAGGCTGGTCCTGGGCAAATGGGAAGGCCCATTTCTCATTTCTTTGGGGCCTTTGCTGCCCTACCCTTTGCCAGCCTGACCCACCACTCCCGCCGGGAGGGTCCCAAGCAGGGATGACTGGAAATGACGGCCAGTTGGGTGTGACTGTGGGTCTTGTTCTGAGCTGGATGTCACCTTGTTCTCCTCCCTCAAACCCAGGGGGTGGAGGTGGAGAGAAGCAACAGTCACTCACTCTAACTTCAACAGGAGGAAAAAGTCCCCAGGTCACTGGCCGGAAGTGGCAGACAGCAAGATGTGACCCCAGGTCCCCTAGGCGCCTCCTGAGAGCCCATGCCAGCCAGCCCCTGCCTGCTGCTCCCTCGCCAGGCCCTGCCCCAGGGCCCTGCACGGGGAATTCCTGCTGGCCTCCTGTTCACAGGGAGGGGACCCGGCCCAGGGTGAGGGAAGTGACCTGCGCGGGGCCGCCGGATGGCGAGGGACAGAGGATGGACTGGTCCCACGTGAAGGGTTCATCTCCTGCCCTGGAATGACCGCCCCCTGGGCACCTCGGCTCTTCCTCCACATCCCCACTGCCCGCCCCTCCCCCCTCACAGGGAAGAGGCAGGTATGGACACCCACTCCTGGGTCAGGGTCCCCCGCCATCCCCACACACACCATTTCCTAGTCCTTTGGCCCGAAGAAGGGCTGGAATGAGGGCCGTGGTTGGGAGTAGGCCCTACCCTGAGTTTCCCCGATCACAGGGCAGTTGGTCTGGAAGAAGGGGTGGGGGGTGGGGGAGCTCCCAGGGCAGGAAGGAGCAGCCGGCGTTCTGCCACAGACTGTGTGACCTTGGGACAGTCCCTTCCCCTTGGGGCCTCAGTTTCTCCCTGGGATATGGGCAGCTGTCGGGGTGGAGGGTGGTTCTCGGGGCTTGTCCGCATATCTGACTCGGAGGCCTCCTCCCAGGGGGACTCAGCCTCAGTGTGAGCCCTTCCGAGCACCCACTCACCCAAGCCTGCCTGCCATGGCTCCGTGAAGCTCTCCCCGCACCGTGGGTCTTGCGTGATGGAACCCACCCTGCCAGTCCACCCTCCTTCCGCCCTACCCTCAGCTCAGCTCAGCTCCCACCCGAGGACTCTGCTGGTCTAATGTGATGGTCTGAGGGGCAGGGCTGTGGGCTTCCATTTAGACTCTAAACTTTAGAGCAGTGGTTCTCAACCTGTGGGTCGCGACCCCTTTGGGAGTCTTACGACTCTTTCACAGGGGTCGCCTAAGACCATTGGAAAATGCAGATATTTACATCACGATGCATAACAGTAGCAAAATTTCATGGTTGGGGGTCACCACCACATGAGGAACTGTATGTAAGGGTTGCGGCCTTAGGAAGGTTGAGAACCACTGCTTTAGGGCAAATGACAGTGAAATTAATGAGACTTGAGGTTCAGGGCCCCTCGCCTGCATAGTGCCCCCATCCCAGGCCTGGTTCCTAGCTGTGATCCCCTCCTATTGTACCACTTCAGGGCCTCCCAGAGTTGGATCCACTTCTGGATTCATCCATGCTAGCATGAGGAGCCAGAGTTTCTCCCCTGGTCCTCCCCACCCCCCCGGCCTCCCTCGGCCCGGCACCTGGGCCAGATCTGACCTGGGCAAAGCTTTAACCTCTCCACAGCCTCTAATCTCCATCCAGACCAGCCCCTTGCTCTGTGCCCACAGGTCCCTCAGCTCAACCAAAATCTGACTCCCTCCGGTCTCCCTACATCTGCCCTGGGTGCCTCCACCGAAAGCTCCAGGGCTCCATAGTTTGCAAACCTCCAGCTCACAAACTGAAGAGGCCTGGGTTCAAATTCTGACCCGTGCCTGGCAGCTCTGTGCTCAGGGGACATCACCCAACCTACCTCATTCTGAGAGGCCTTGCTGGCACACAGCTGGAGGCCTGTCCTGGGAGACCCTCACCGTCAGGAGGGGCAGGGGCTCCCACTGATGGGGGCCCCACAGGGGGTATGCCAGGCCCTGGTGCTCTGCAGGCCCTGGGGTGGCTCCCAGCAGCCCACTGGCTCAGCCCTCCTTGCTGGGGCGGCCCTTTTGCCAGAATCCTGTTTCAGTTCCTGATTTTGGGGTCACTGACCTCAGGGCAGCCTTCACTCAGACTTTCTCAAAAGCCCCCCAGCTCTGGCCTCCTTCCTGAGACTTGGGCAAGACTGGAAGTGGTGATGGAGAAGGGGGGTGGGAGCAAGCAGGTGGAAGAGGGGCGCCCTGGGGAGACAGGACTTGTTGCCAAGGCCTGTGATTGCCGGTGAGGATCACCCAGTTCCCATGGAGCCCCCATGGGCCGACGCTAACACAGGATGACGTGCAGTGTGGTCTGTGCGCACGCTCACCATGGCCAGGCTGCGCTCTGAGGGTCTCATTTGGTCCCCGAGGTAACAGCCCTGGGAGACAAAAGCATTGGTCACTTCCCAGTCGCAGGATGGGAAGATGAACCAGCGCGGTTCTGGCAAGTGCCAGATAGGGCCTGGCAGAGGGGAAGCCCTCAGTTGACCCCGGATCTCATCACTGCCGAGTTCAATGAGCCAGTCTGTTTTGCCAAACCTCTGGGGGCGGGTGGTAATTGCTGAGCACCTACTGTGTGCCAGGCCTGGAGATGCAGCTCTGCATGAGGGTCTCAGGCATGGAGCTCAGAGACCGCCCCTCCCCCTTGCTGCCTTGTTAGAGCCAGAAGGCTCCACGGGGAGGGAAAGCGCGGGTAGGAGGGGAGAAAGGTCTGACAGGATATGGGGCAGGAGGGGAGGCATGGCTGCCAGGCATGCCCATCCCGTGATCTGGGTTCCAGGCTCATCTGAGTGTGATGCCTGAGGGTTGGCTGTGCCCATGTGACAGCGTGACCCCCTGCACCAAGCCCCATTCACTTACCAAACGCTTCGGGACCTGGAGTCAGTGTAGCTGCTGAGTCCGTCAGCTCTCACTCTCACTCATGCTGTGAGCTCGGGCACTCCTCCTAAAATACCCCATGCCTTGGTTTGCCACTTTTGCACCGGGGATGACACAGTGCGCCTTCACAGGGCCGTGCCGTGCAGGCAGCTGCCCCGGAGTCCTGCCACTATTGCCCAAGGGGGACACCCAGGTGCTCCCACTTCCGGGGAGACAGCAGAGATGAAAAACAGCTGCGTGCAGAGCGCATGGATGGGCTTGCTTAGGGTGCTGGGCGGGGAGGGACCAGCTCTGCCTGATGGGAGTCAGGAAAGCCCCCCAGAGGCCCCAGGTGGTCCAGGAGGTGGGGGAATGCCTGGAAAGGGGGGGCATGCTGAGGGGTGGTGATGGCAGGAGAAGGCAGACCTGAGATGCTGGCATGTGGCTTGATGCACAGATAACCCTGGGGGCGGGGAGGGTGTGGATGCACTGTGTGCTCGAGTGCAGGTGGATGTGTGCACCTGTGAACCCCAAGGAGCGCTAGAGCCGGGGGTTGAGGGGCAGAATGAGACTCGGGCCCAGACCTGCCTTGCTTCTGGCTGTGACCAGTACCTCGGAGGAACAGCAGGTGGCGCTGCTGCCCAGCCCAAAGCGTGCACACCCCGGTATCCTCAGGCAGTTAGGGGGAGTCTCAGGACAGGCAGGGACCTGTGAGGACAGGCAGTGCTCACCGCTCACCCCGCCAGTCCTGACGGCCTCCCCGAGCGCTCGCTCACTCGCTGGGCCCTGCAGAGCTCCCAGGACAGTGGTCACTGCCTCCGAGCAGCCACTGCCATGTGACCAGCTCCAACCACCCTCAAGTCCTTCCTGACACCGAGCGGACATGTGGCTCTAACGCTGCCCTTTGGGAGCGCCTCAGAACCGCCCCTTCTGTCCCTCCTCCCCAGTTCCTGGGGCCTGGGGCAGCCCCTCTGGGAGGTGACTTCCTACACCCAGGCCCCCTCCTCTGTAAGCATCCTCCCAGCCACCTGCATGAACCCCCGGGGACAATGCGGGGAAGAAGAGCTCATTTAAACTTCACACGCTGGCTGCTGGCCCAGTCTGGCACACACAGGCACTCAGTGATGTTTGGGGAGTGAATGAATGAACCCCTTGTGGTCCTTAGTCTCCCATCTCAGTGGGGAAACTGAGGCTCAGAGAGCTGACGTCACTCGCCCACGGTCACCCAAGGCATACCTGGCCGAGCTGGGGTTAGAACCCAGGCGTCCGCCCACCCCGGAGTCAGAGCTCTTGGCACCACGCCGTGTGTCTCCACCAGATGCCCATGTACCGGGCCTCTCTGGGCCCATCTCCCCGAGGTGCCCCGGGTCAGAATTCCTAAAGGTCCCCGGGAACGGAGTTCCAGAGACTCCTGCCTCAGCATTCCCCGGGGAATGTTAACTCTGAGTTGGGAGACTTCCCGCCCTTCCTCTCCAGCATCTCTGTGCCAAAGGGTAGCTGGCGTGGCCTTAGGGATCTGGCTCTGACTCCTGCTCAGGGAACACCTCCGAATTCGGCCCCGCTTGTCTTCTGGTCCTCCTCCGAGGGCCTCAGGGGACAGATCGGGTCCCCCGGCACCCCCATATCTTGGCTGGCGCCCCAGCGCCTGTTCCTCCGGGCCCACCCTAGCGCACTCCGCTCCTGGCTCCATCTGCCCCGGTTTCAGCTCCCCTTTCCTCAGGGGAATTGTTCCAGATTCAGCTCACGCCAGGCTCTGCTTCCTGCAGGCAGGCAGGCCCTGCGCTGGGACCCGGGCCCAGGGGCCGAGGCAGCGCCCTCCAGCCTCCGCCAACGGCCTCCCCCTCTGGGGCCTCCGTTTCCCAGCGAGGAGGTGCAGGTACCCACTCCACCTGGGTCATGGGGTTGCTGAGGAATTAGCTAACCCACCTCAGGCCTCTGGGGCCACACCTGGCACCTGGTTGGGGGCTTAAAAAACGCTCCTGCCTTCTCCTCCCGGAACACCTGGGTCGGGGGAGCTGGGGTGAAATGGGAAACACATTCACGGATTCAACCAATTGGTGCTGAGCACCCACTGCGGGCCAGTCTCTGAGCTGATGTTGGGGACACGGCGGCAGACAAGGTGACCCCGACCCTGCCCTCCTGGAGTTAGGTACCAGTTAGTGCTGGGAGACCCCAGCGAGTAAGCCAAGCGCATAGTAGGCCGGAGGAGTAGGGGATAAGGCCTAGAGACAAGGGACGTATCCTTACACCACCTGCACTGGAGGGTGGGGTTCCCTTCTACCCCAGAAATATGAGGCTCAGAGAGGGGTGTGGGGTAGGGGTTGGGGGGTCCCCAGGTCTGCCCAGCTTTTCCTCCGCAGTCCCAGGGAGGCCCAGAATTCGCACCCCGCAGTGCAGAGGGGGACGGAGGCCCAGAGAGGGGTGGCCCCGACCTGAGTCACCCAGTCTGGGGGTGAGTGGCCGGCTTTGGGGTGGGCGATTGTCCTGGAAGAGCTACGGGAGGGAAGCCCTTAGGGGAGGGAGGACAGTGATGATCACGCAAGGGCCACCCTGTCCTCACACCCTCCAGGGAGGAGGCCCGCCGTCCCCCGCCCCGCGCGCCCACGCGGGGTCCCTCCTTCCCTCCCCACCGCCCGGGGAGGCGCCCCTGAGGGACCCTGGTCTCCAGGCCGCGCTCAGCGGGACGGGTCCCCCTCCCAGGCCCAGGTCGCCGGCAGCCCCAGGTCCCGCTGCGGCGGGACGGCCTTCGGGGCTCGGGGCCCCTGCGCGCGGGCTCGGGCGGGGCGCGGGGCGCGGGGCTTGGGGCCGGGGCGGCGCGGGCGGCGGGGCGTGGGGGCGGGGACGCGGGCTGGGGGCGCTCGCCCCGCCCCGCCTCCTCCCGCCCCGCCCGCGCTGGGGGCGGCCCGGCGGCGGCGCACGCTTCCTGCGGGCGCGGCGGCTGTGGGCGCGGAGCCGCGAGGCGGAGCCGGGCCGCCGAGCCAGAGCCCCGAGCGAGCCGCGCGTCGCTCCAGCCGCCGGGCCGCGCCGCCGCCGAGCAGCCGCCCCGCGCGCCGCCCGGGAACAAAGGCGCCCGCCGCCGCCGCCGCCGCCGCCATGGAGCCGGGGCCGCCGCGCCGCGCAGGGGCCGCCCACGGGGCCGGCGCTGGGAGCGGGGCCGCGGCCGGGCCCGGGGCCCGCGCGCTGCTGCCGCCGCTGCTGCTGCTGCTGCTGGCCGCGCGCGCCGCGGGGGTGAGTGACGCGCCGGGACCCTCGCCGCCCGGGACCCCCACCCCCACCGCGGCCCGCGCCCTGCGCCCTCGCGGGGAGCCCCCGGGAGGCGGCGTGGGGAGGCCGCCCTGCGCCGGCCCCGTCTGGGGGTTCGCTCCCTCCCCGCGGGGACCCTCCGCGGAGGGAGGCCCGGCGGGAGCCCGCGCGGCTGCCCGCCCACCCGCCCCCGGGGCCCCGGAGCCCGCCGCCCGGCCCAGCCGGTGCCCAATCCGGCGAGGGGCGCAGGGCGCGCAGGGCGCAGGGAGGGCCGGGCGGCGGGCCGGGGGCGCCGGGCGCGTGGCCAGGGCCGGGTGTGTCCCGGGTCCGGATCAGCGTGGATTTCGCTCGTGGGTGTGTCCAGACGGCGGCCGCGCTCAGGGCCTGGGGTCCGTCCCGGTCCCGGGGGAGGGGGCGCCTTTGGCGAGGGCTGTGGGGGGCCGGGGAGGGGAGGGGGGAAGGTGACTCGTGTGAAGGTGACCCGCGGGGGCCAGGGAGGGTGTGTCCCCACTTCAGGGGAGGGTGCTGGGCCGGCGGGGGGTGTGTGGGGTGGTGGAAGGGATGGGAGTGCCATCAGGTCCCACCTGTGTGTGTGTGTGTGCGCGTATGTGTGTGTGTGTGTGTGTGTGCGCGTGTGTGGAGGTGGAGGGTGACCCGCTGTGCGTGGCGGGCACAGGGACGGCTGGCGGCGGGGCTGTGGCTGCGGGTGCTGCAGGGGCGAGTGTGGGAGGCCGCCTGGTGGGTGTGTGCTGGCACCCACGGGAGCGTGTGCCTGTGTGCGTGCAGGTGCTGGGTGGCCGCGCCCGGGCGTGCACACCTGAGAGAGGGGGGCAGGGTGTGCAGGTGGAGGTGAGTGCGGATGTGGGAGGTGACTCCTGAGTGTCCCTTGGAGGGACCAAGCGGCAGCAGCAGCAGCAGCAGCTGTGAGGGCCAGACTCTGTCCCAGCTCCAACAGGGGGAGCAGCAGGAGGAGAGAGTAGGGAGCAAGGGCCTCCCCGCTCTGTTGAGGAACTTGGGTTCCAGGTGAGAGCCGCGTGGGCACGGGTCCCAAGCCTGGCTGGGAACGAGCTGGGGGTTTCGAGGCCCATTCTCTTCGGTTCCGCCAGGACTCGGCCTGTCCGCCTCAGGATGAAATGGACCCACACCTCTCAGGGTCCACGTCAGGGCACCCACTGGCCCCCGCAGGTCTCCTGGAGCCTCCGCCCGCCAGCCCATAGACTGCGGGGCGGTTGGGCAGGGCACGGAGCTTGCTTCTTGGGCAAATGGGCTGCTCACCAGCCGTCCCCATCCAGGGGCTTCGAGATGGGGAGGGGTATTCAGTGCCAGGGGAAGTACCTGCATGGTGGCCGGATGCTTCAGCCCCAGGGCTGCCCGGGTCGGGTGTGGAGAGGAGGTCCCTGAGGGACAGACCCAGCCCAGCCTAGCAGCAGGTCCCTTCCTCAGCTCCCCCTTTGGAAGGCCACACAGCCTGGGGTTCATCCTGAGCTCACAAATGTGACCCCTCTCTTCCTGCCACTGCCCCTGGCTCATGATCTGACCTATGGCCAGTCAGCTCACCTCTCAGAATCATGCTGGCCTCTCTCTTCCCCGCTGTGAAATGGGGCTAACACCTCCCTCCTCGAAGACTAAAGGAGAGCGTGTGTGTTTTCACACTCAGAAGGAACTGGGTAAACGCTTGGTGCACGCTTGAGTGAGAGGGGGCTCAGGGCAAAATGCTTTAGACTTGGAGGCCAGCAGGAGTCTCAAGCGGTGGGACCCTGGGCAAGCCACATCCCTCGCTGGACAGCTAGCTGTTCCTTGCTCATAAACTAAAGCCAAGAGTTCATTCCCCAGGAGGTGGTGGGGGGAACTGGTCTGAGAGTGTGCCAGGTGACAGACAGGTCCCGGTTAGTGCGGGCTCAGGGAGGCAGGGGCCCCTGGATCTGAGGGTGAAGTAGAGGAGGTGGTTCAGACACAGTGCTGGGTGACAGAGAAAGCAAAACCTTGGGACTGTGGGTCTGCAGGCCCATGTGGCTGGGCTTGACTTGAAGGAGAGGAGGGGTGAAGCTCCAGATGAGGTGGGGAGGCGAGCCGCTCCCCCAGGCCTCACCCCTTCCCTGGGGTCCGGCTGTGGAGGAGAGGTATCCCCTCATCTGCCTGGGAGGCAGAGGGTTAATGGGTGGTGCCCAGTTGCCAGGGATGGGACACCAGAGGAAAAGAGTGATGCCTGCAGGAGGAGGGGCTGAGTTAGACGAGCAGGGCCCCCAACTGGGATGGCTCAGGGGAGGCCTCCATGCGGGGCCCCCTGAGGAGATCATTGGGGTGGGAAGTGGCTGACTCAGAGGGACAAGATGGCCCCTAGGTCTGCCCACCAGCTTGAAAGAGTGTGTGTGTGTGTGTGTGTGTGTGTGTGTGGCTTCCAGAGTGACCTCAGTGGGAATAGCAGATCTCATTCATGCTGCAGATGGTGGTGAGTTGACGTGTGTGTGTGTGTGTGTGTGTGTGTGTGTGTGTGTGTGCTGGCATCTGCTTTGGGGAGTCTTCTCTTCTGAGAGACCATGTGACTCTAACTCCGAGGGACATCTGCCTTCGGGGCCACCTCAGCTGCTGTACTTCAGTCACACCCAGAAAGGCGTGGGGTGTGGGGATCCTGGAAATGGGAGCTTTTTAGAAGCTCGGGGCTGGCAGGGATTTTAGGGGCCCCTGAGTCTGGTTTGAATACGCCCAGTGGTGGAGTCCACTACTTGGTGGCTGTGTGACCTCGTGAAAGTTCCTTAGCCTCTCTGTGCCTCCGTTTCCACCGCTGTAAAACGGGGAGAAGACGAGAATGAAAGAGTTCATATGTGAAGCTCGTAGCACAGTGCCTGGCACCTGCCAAGCACGCAGCCAGTGTTGACTTCTTGTTCTTCACACGGTGGCCATCCCGTGGTTGGGAACATGGTGGGGGTGGGGAGGGAGGGACCGTGAGGAAGGGAATTCAGTCGGGCTTGGTGGTCTGACCATGTCAATCAATCATCCAGGAGCTCCCCACCCGTCCCCCCTCCAGCTCCTCCAGTGGAGTCTGGACGCTGGGTTCCTCGGGTGAGCTTGTTCTCACTGTGAGAGTGAAAAGTTAGGGACCCCTGTGCCAGGGCCCAGCAAGGCACACCACAGGGTCTGCTGCTCTGAGCTCCCGGTTGGCAGGGGCTCTGGGGACAGACACCCGCTGTGCGATTTTGGGTCAGCGATTTCTGTTTCTACTTCCTCATGTGTAAAACGGGGCCAGTGGCAGTGCCAGCCGCGCAGAGATGTGATGAGAATGTGAGCGTCTTGAGTGACTGAGCACACCTGCACGCAGTGAGCTCTCAGGGGAGGGGGTCTTTCCAGGAAGGAGGCGGGGGTCAGGGAGGGCGTCCAGAGGAGGAGGGGGAGGAAGAGGGGGAAGGGAAAGGGGAGGGAAGAAGAGGGGGAGGGGAGAGGAGGGGGAGAGGGAACCACACACATGTTCACCACGTGGCATGAGCAAGCCGTAGCCTGCGCCCTGACCCTCGGCTTTCTTACCTGTCAGCTGGGGACAAATACTCGACTTACGGGACCGAACTGGGGTTACTACAGCCTCACGGTGCCGCTGGGATTGAAGCCTGCCCGTGGCTGCGGATCCAGCTCGGTTCCGGTTCCTTGTGTTGGGGTTCGGTGGGGGCTGAGCCCTGCTGGAGAAGAGAGTTTGGCTTTTTGAAAACAAATGGCTCCTTCCACCTCATGGACTGGGGCATGGGGTCCTTGGGGGCCCGGGGCAGCACTGGGGCAGGGCAGCTGTGGCTTGGGCTCTGGAAGATGCTAGAGCAGCAGCGGGCTGGGTGAGGGCATCCTGAAGGGTGAGGAAGGGTAAGACTGAGCTTCCCCCAGAAGCCGAGTGGGGCACAGGCCTCCCCGGTGTCCCTCCCATTGGAGCTGGGACCTTCCTCCAGGGCTTCTGGGGGAGAGGGATGGGTCCTTCCAGAAGGGGCTGCAGAGTATTCCTGAAGGCTGGGGGCCGGACGGGGGGAAGCCTCCATCTCCCCAGCCTGGGAGGCCGCCTCCTCTCCTCTGAGGGCTGAATAAGAGAACCTGCACGTATTTAATCCTCATGATAGTCCTTGGAGGCTGGGTTTATTGGAACCCCCATTCTACAGAGGAGGAAACTGAGGCACGGAGGTTGACTGCTTCACGGTCGCCCAGCGGAAAGGGGCAGGCAGAGCAGGGTGGAGCTGGGGCTGGCAAGCTGGCAGACCGGGGCTGCCTCTCCTCTGGGTGTGTGGCCTTGGGCAGGTTGCTTCACCACTGGGGCCTTCCGCCCCCCGAATCATGACCAAGTTTCTACTGTTTCATGACCGGCTGCTCTTTGCCAGGCTCTGGGCCAGGTGTGTCCCATGTATTTTCTCCTTTAATTCTCACCGTGGCCTTGAGGTGGCTGATGCTCGCCGGGGGAAAAGCTTGCAAGGCCTCCGCTCCTTCACTGGGCTCTGTCATCTGTTGAATGGGCTGCTGTGGTCTGACCACTGTGGGGTGGACCCAGGAGAGCTCTCTTTGTAAATTGTCCAGGCTGTCAGCAAAATGGGGGCGGGATGGGGTGAGGGACTTATGTCTGGGCCATGTGATCCTGAGGATGAGAGGGCTCTGAAATGCCGCCGTTCCTGCCAGACATACCGTGGTGCCCAGGGCTGGGGCTCACTCTGCCCAGTGGCCAGCCTGCCTCTCCTCCCCTCCGGTCTTCAGAGCGTTGTGAGGAGCTCACCTTTACAACCCCGCTGCCCCATCCTTGAGCCCTGGCCCCCCTGCACCCACGGTTCTCTCCGGCCCGGGTGACTGAGGCGCAGAGAGGGCGAGTGACCTGGTGGAAGTCACACAGCACAGCCGTCGGGAGAAGAGTCAGATGCTTTCTTGGGGGACCGCGAGCTCCCAGGGGCAGCCTCTGTGGCTGCCTGGTTCTTTGCCGAACCCCCCAGGCCGACTCTGTGTCCCGCCGGCAATTCAGTGGTGTGAATGAATGAAAGAGTGAATGAATGAAGGCAGGCAGGCAGGCAGGAAGCCAGGCGTCTTGAGCTTTGGAGCCCGGGCTGGGGCTTGGGGCGTTCTCTCTTGTGGAGGTGGGTTGGGGGGACGGTTCGAGGCTGGCGGAATCCTGCCGGGTCCGAGGCGGGTACCTGTGGGCCGGGTGGTGCCAGGGCCCGCCCGGGGCGAGCCTGCGGTCTCAGTGCCGGGACTCGCTCACCACATCTGGGTGGGACGGAGGCGCGGTGGCTCCGGGCTCCAGCCCGGCTGCTGGGAGCCTGGTGATTTTGTGTCTGGGCAGGGGGGCAGGGTGGCCAGAGGCGGGCGCTCTCCCAAGTCCCACCCCCTGTTCCCACTCATCCCAGCTCTCACCTCCAAAGGAAGCAGGGTCTGGGCTGGTCCCCCACCACCTGGCTTGGCTTGCGGTTCCCTCGAATGCCCCCCCCCCCCACCTCCTGGGGACGTCGGGCCAGGGGCCGGGTAAATATTTGTTGACTGACACCCCTTCTTCCCCCTCCCCTTGGCTCCCCGCCTCCCAAGATTCCAGGGGGCCGGGTACCCTTCACTTCCGGTCCTCT
>PVJN01004559.1:0-89242 GCA_004026805.1 Lasiurus borealis
GGCGTGGAAAGCTGGCGGGAGGGCGGGGCCGAAATTACACTAGGCTAAGGGGGCTCAGCCTGGCGACCGGAAAGGGTGGGACTTAGGGTGGGGCGACTTCCTGTTTCGATTCTACAGCAATCTTGGCCCTGTCCAGCCGCCGTAAGAGGGGTTGGGCTTGGTCTTCTCCCGCCAATTTAAAGTAGGGCTGGAACCTGGAGACCTTAAGGCCGGTTAGAGTCCGAAAGAGCTGCGCTGAGCCAGAGAACCTGAGTGTTCCGCTTTAGTTTCTCCATTTGCAGGTGAGGGCGGTGGGGGAGCTGCCGCGCTGCTGTAGGGACTGGTTAGTGGGTCCAGGGCGAAGTAGCAGCGCCCTCAGTACAGGTGGAGGTGTGTTCCCTTCCAAACTCTGGTTAGTGGGAGAGGTTGGCGTCGGTTCTTGCTGGTCCCAGCGTCCAGGCTAATGTTGATGCACGGTGGTCTTATTGATACTGTTTCATTTCGCTTAATTCGCGATTTTTTTTCCAGCCAGCAGCCAGAGAGCTCCCAAGTCATTAGTTAAGTCGTATCCCTCAGTCTGCTTAGTGTCTTCTTCTCCCTTGTCCTGAGGATACACCCAACTTCGAAGTCGAGGATTAGTTTAGCTCCCACACTGTTTACATTCTCGCCCCAAACTCGTTCACGCCTCTGAGACTTTGCATAATTGGCTTCTTGCTGTTGGGGTCTCAGCTGAGATATCACCTCCTTCCCTTTCCAAACGGGTCCTCCTTAAGGGACCCTCCCCATCCCTGAGCACTGTTTTGTTGACTTGATACACTTCACCTGTTTGTAATTGTTTGTGCGTTTATTTATTTATTTTTCGTAGAGAGGCAGTTTAACAGGTCATAGCAGGCAGAGATTGGTGTTTTTCTTGTCTCGGTACATCATTTACTCCCTTTAGGTGACCTTGGCCATTTATTTAAAATGGACTGGTTTTTTTTTTGTTTGTTTTAAATATATCTTATTGATTTTTTACAGAGAGGAAGGGGGAGAGATAGAAAGTCAGAAACATCGATGAGAGAGAGACATCGATCAGCCGCCTCCTGCACGCCCCACAGTGGAGATGTGCCTGCAAGCAAGGTACATGCCCCCGACCGGAACCGAACCTGGGACCTTTCAGTCCTCAAGCCGATCCTCTATCCACTGAGCCAAACCGGTCTCGGCAAAAATGGGCTGTTTTGTTGACCAAATGAATGAAGCATTCCAAACTATCTTGTATACTCAATACGTGTTAACTATTTTATTTATGACCTTCCTATAAGAATATACACTTCATGCCTGGCCGGCGTGGCTCAGTGGTTGAGCATCAACCAGGTCAGGGCCATGCCCGGGTTGTGGGCTCGGTCCCTAGTAGGGGGCGTGCAGGAGATAGCCGATCAATGATTCTCATCAATGATGTTTCTTTCCTTCTCTCCCTCCCTGTCCTTTCCTCTTCAAAATCAATAAGAACATAATAAAAATAAAAGAATATACACTTCATAATGATAAGCCCTTTTCTGCTGTCACTATTTTTACAGTTGTGGGACACTGAGACCAATGAAAGTATTCACTCCATCCTGCCACTCCTGTTTTATTAATCTCCCAACTCCCACCAGAACACCAGCCACTAAAACTGTGGTCTATTCTGACAAACTTTCTTTCTGTGCTCTTGCTCTCTTAGTAAGAACTCTTCTGTATTTATTTATTTTTTAAAAAATTTTTTTATTGATTTTTCACAGAGAGTAAGGGAGAGGGATAGAAAGTCAGAAACATCAATGAGAGAGAGACATCCATCAGCCGCCTCCTGCACGCCCCACACTGGGGATGTGCCCGCAACCAAGGTACACGCCCTTGACCGCAATCGAACCTGGGACCTTTCAGACCAAACCGGTCTCAGCCTCTTCTGTATTTAAAAAGTTTCTCTAACAAAAGCTCACTGTTGTCCACCTGAAACTAATACAGTATGACTTTGTTAACTCTAATTGAAAAGTAGACCTAGCTGGTTTTGCTCAGTGTGTAGAGTGTCAGCCTGCGGACTGAAGGGTCCCAGGTTCAATTCTGGTCAGGAGCGCATGCCTGGGTTGTCAGCTTGATCCCTGGGGCACACAGGAGACAGCCAATCAATGATTCTCTTTCATCATTGATGTTTCTTTATCTACCTCTCCCTCTCTGAAATCAATAAAAATATATTTTTAGAAATAAAAATAAAAAACCTGACCTTAAATTACCAGCCCAAATATTACTGCTTCCGCCAATAGCAATAATAAATTTGCTAACCCTTAAAATGAAGTGCTTGCCATGAACCAAAATTATTTAGTGAACATTTAAAACTCATAAGAAACTTTCAGGTAGGTACAACTATATTTCTATTTTATAAGTTCATAAATTGAGAAACAAAGATTAAATTGCTTACTAAAGGACAAGTAAATGTGGAAGAGCACATAATTTAAATAAAAATTTTCCTTCTCTGTGCTGGACTTTATATAGACTTTAAAACATATTTTGTTAATGTATATTAAAACTAGTGTAATTAGCCTCACTGGCATGGCTCAGTGGTTGAGCATCAACTTATGAACCAGGGGTCACGGTTTGATTCCCTGTTAGGGCACATGCCCAGGTTTTAAGCTTGATCCCCAGTAGGGGGGTGCAGGAGGCAGCCAATCAATGATTATCTTTTTAAAAAAATATATATTTTTATTGATTTTTTACAGAGAGGAAAGGAGAGGGATAGAGAGTTAGAAATAAAAACATCGATGAGAGAGAGAGACATCTATCAGCTGCCTCTTGCACACCCCCTACTGGGGATATGCCCGCAGCCAAGGTACATGCCCTTGACCGGAATTGAACCTGGGACTTTTCAGTCCGCAGGCTGACGCTCTATCCATTGAGCCAAACCGGTTCGGCCAATGATTATCTTTTATCATTGATGTTTCTCCCTCTCCCTTCCTCTCTGAAATCAATTAAAAAAAAATTTTTTTTAAAAACAACAACAATTGTAGTTATTTGGTTATTGTTCCCCAGCAGCCTTATCGTCTTAACCCAGGGATTATTTTTCATTTTTCATCTTAGCATTCTGCTCTGATTCGCCCCACATAAAATGACTTATATAAATCTTTGTAAAGATAATTAAGTGACTTAAGGTTACTGGTATACTCTTTGATCCAGCCAGAAACCTAATCCAGGTTTTTCTTTCCCAGTATTGTTCATTTTTGTACAACACTGGAAACAAATGAGAATTTATTTATTACTATTTTTAAATCTCATCTGTCTTCTATGATATAGATTGCCCCATTTTTTAAAATATATTTTTATTGATTTCAGAGCGGAAGGGAGAGGGAGAGATCAAATGTCAATGATGAGACAGAATCATTGTAATTAGCCTCCCTGCATGCCCCCCACTGAGGATCGAGCCAGCAATCCAGGCATGTGCCATGACCCAGGAATCGAACCCTGACTTTCTGATTCATAAGTCGATACTCAACCATTGTACCACACTGGCTGGGATAATGGACATTTTTTTAAAGTTCATCTGGAACCTTACCATCCTAAGATATCCCATTCAATCTGAATTCAGAGCTTTTGTTGTTTTTTTTTGCTATACTGATGAAAGGTTTATTTCAAATGAAACCTTTTTATAATTTCAAGCCAGACACACAAAATGCCAGAAACTCTAGGATGACATTTATAAGATTAGAATTGCCATTGTTCCTAAACCAATATGTGCTTATCTGGTGATAATCATAGCCTTTTCATTTCCTAGAAAACTGGATCTGTTAAACAATATAAATAGATGTCTAATTTTGCATATTGTCATAGGGCAAACAGTGGTTCTCAAATCAAAAACCATCTCCGAAACATGTGGAATGAGATTGAGCTGCTAACAAGTGATGATACAGGAAGTGGGTACCTAGATGTTGGATCAAGAAAAGAACATGGAACTGCTTTATATCAAGTAGATTTGCTAGCCAAGATCTCCTCTGAAAAGGTAATGATTCTGATGCTGTTATTATTCACAGAATTTTTACTGAGCGTTTGATAGGCCAGTAGCTACCTGGTAAATGTCTTGTGAATGAATATAGCACCCTCTCAGGTAAGTAAGGTTCAGTTTCAGATTATTTAAATTTCCATCTGAATTCCCCTTATATCTTAAGATTTGTTTTTTCACAAAGAACTTGTCCTAGATCAGCAAGGAAGAAATAAGACTGGCCTTGTTCTCACATGACAGGATTGTCCATGTCAAAAATCTGAAAGAATCGACAAAGAAAGCTGTAATAATAAGTGATTATATAGCATGGTTGCAGGATATAAAGTTAATATGCAACGTTAGCAGCTTTCCTAGATACCAGCAGTGAACAAGTGGAATTTGACATTAAAAATACAATAAAATAAGCTGAAACTGGTTTGGCTCAGTGGATAGAGCATCGGCCTGAGGACTGAAAGGTCCCATGTTCAATTCTGGTCAAAGGCATGTACCTTGGTTGCCGGCACATCCCCAGTAGGGGGCGTGCAGGAGGCAGCTGATCGATGTCTCTCATCGATGTTTCTAACTCTCTATCCCTCTCACTTCCTCTCTGTAAAAAATCAATAAAATATATTTAAAAATAATACAATCAAATGAAATCTGTGTGACCTTGGATTAGGCAAAGCCATATTAGATAAGATGTTAAAAGCACAAGCAGTGGAAGAAGAGATAAATGTATATTACTAAGTGAAAGAAGCCAATCTGGAAAGGCTACATACTGTGTGATTCTAACCAGACCGTATGACATACTGAGTAAGGATAAGACAGGAAAAAAAGCAGCAGTTGCCTGGTATTGGGGTGGGGAAGGAGGGAGGAATAGGCAGAGAACAGGATTTTTAGGGCAGTGAAAATACGCTGTGCGGCACCATAAGGATCGCTGCCTGTCATTTGTCCAGACACACAGAATGTACAGCACCAAGAGTGAACTATAACATAAACCATGTGCTTGTGGGTGATTGCGATGTGTCAATGTAGGTTCATCCTTTGTAATAAATGTACCTACCATTCTGGTGAGAGGTGCTGATTATCGAGTCTACAGATGTGTGGGAGCTAGGGGTATATGGGAAATCCTCAATTTTGCTCTGAACCTAAAATTGCTCTGGAAAAAATAGTCTTAAAAAAGAGTTCAACAGTTCAAGCAGAGAGATCAGCATGGATTCATCCCTAGAAGGTAAAAGCACAGTTCATGTTTGCAGTGCCTTGATGTAACTTCTCACTAGTCAAAGAAGTAAGTAAAAGAACATAAGGGGTCAGAAAGAGGTGGGGTTTTCAAGAATTACACCTGGAGAAGGTGACCAGTGAAGTAGGCATAAAATGAACCGATTAGCCTAAAACTTAAGCTACGGAAGAAGAATATAGTTAACGTTTATTAAGCCCATGCTATATGCAAGGCTGTCTTCTAAGCCCTCTGCATGAAATCCTTTAATCTCCAAACAAGCCAGTGTTGTAGATATTATTATTATCCCTGTTTTACAGGAGAGTCAGTTGAAACATTTATCCAGAGTACTCAGCTTTTTCAGTCACCAAACTGTCTGACTGCTTCAGGGTATATATGTGTGGGAAGCTTTAATCAAACAGAAGCTGAAAACTGGAGACGCATAATTTGGCTTGCATAGTGCTTTTTAAAATGTTGACTTAGCTGCCAATATTTACAAATCAGAACACTTCACAGAAAGATGTAGCTTTTCTTGATAAATTGGAAGATGTGGCCATGCCAGGCATCTCCAAGGGCTTTAATCTGGCTGATTTTGCTCCTTTTTTTTCTTCTTTACCCCCATTAATGGAACGCTTCACGAATTTGCCTGTCATCCTTGCACAGGGACCATGTTAATCTTCTCTGTATTGTTCCAATTTTAATGTGTATGCTGCCAAAGCAAGCACTGATTTTGTTCTCTTTTTTTTTCTTTTTTTTTTTTTTTTTAATATATATTTTATTGATTTTTTTTTACAGAGAGAAAGGGAGAGGGATAGAAAGTCAGAAACATCGATGAGAGAGAGACATCGATTAGCCGCCTCCTGCACGCCCCACACTGGAGATGTGCCTGCCCCCGACCGGAATCGAACCTGGGACCTTTCAGTCCGCAGGCCGACGCTCTATCCACTGAGCCAAACCGGTCTTGGTCGATTTTGTTCTCTTTAAGTTTATGTGGGCATGTACTCTCCAGTTCACAATACACCACAGTCTCCCTCCCTGTCATATCCCAGACATTGAGACTTCATGCTAATCCTGGTTTGTATATGTTGTATATGCCTGTGGCTCGTATAGGCATGAGATCAAGTCATAGAGAACCAAGACTTGTATTTAGGAAACCTTCGCCCTTTCCTGGCAATCCTGGACTGTTTCCCTATTTTATAGTCTGAGCGGATTCAACATACACTGTTCAAAGAAAAAACTTGACCAATTATTAGGGATAAAAAAAATAGGCCTGTCAGGTTTTAAACTTGGATACTTGGGACAATGATACTGCTGTTGATCAGTATTGTTAAACATGTATAAAAATACTTAATTTACTCATGCTTTTCCCTCCCACAGGCCTCATTAAATCCAAAGATACAGGCATGCAGCTTAAGTGATGGGTTTATCATTGTAGCTGACCAGTCAGTGATACTGCTTGACAGTTTTTGTAGGTCGCTTCAGTTGCACCTTATATTTGGTAAGTTTAACGTTACCGTAAAGCAATAGAATAAATTGGAAGTCACATATTTGCTACCAATTTCTACTGCATTGACTTTTCTTTATTATCACTAAGACTCGAAACTGGACTAATTTCAAGAAATTAATCTTGAGTGCCTTTTTTGTATCTTTTATTAGACTCAAAAGATATTGGGGTGAACCCTTCTCAGTAGATCAAAGGGGAAACATACAGGTAAAGCTACAATTTGCTGGCAGGCTTTTGTATTAGAATACAGTAGGAAACAGTTGAGCCCAGTGTTTTCAGGTACCTGAATCTTGTACCTAATTTCAGTATCATCAACAGATACTTGAATATTTTTAGACTGTGTAGCACTACAAAAAGCTTTTTGAGTTAAGGAGTTTTAAATATATGTAAATATGGGCTTAAGAGTAAATTAAAGAGACAAGTGATTATACTGGAAAATAGGTGAAAATACTGTGAAAGCTTTTTTTGAAAATTTGAGAGGAAGATGATTGTTGAAGTGTTTGCATAAGAACTGAGACAACTGAAAAGAAATCCAGGTATCTTGTGAAAACTCAATCTTGATCACACTATGGAGGTAAGATGCTCCTATTTTGTGGGATCTTACCATTTCTACCCTGATGAGTCCACAAAATTCACAGTTTCACCAGTGAAGTTGGGCTGCGTTAATGTCTGATACATTTGCAGAAGGTACTGCTACTGAGCCTGACTGGTGTCCCTCAGTGGCTGAGGGTCGTTCTATAAACCAGGAGATCATGGTTCAATTTCTAGGCAAGGTTACGGGCGTGATCCTCCTGTGGGGAGGCGAGCAGGAGGCAGCCTATCAATGATTCATTGATGTTTCTATATCTCCCTTCCTCTCTGAAATCATTAAAAGTATATATTATTTTAAAAGATACTGCTACTGAGTAATTCTGTTCTTAAGCAGTTTGCATGCTACTGCTTTTATTCCTTCCCCTTCCCCTCTGAGCCTCCATTTCACTCCCCTAGGCCTCTTGCTGTTGCACAAACAATAATTTCACCTCCTTCAAGTCTTTATTCATATCTCACCCGACTACTCTAACTAATACTGCGCTGTGCATGGCTCCTCTGAGCTTTTCCCTGCTCTACTTTTTCCCCCCAGAGAATTTATTACCATCTTACATGTCACATAATTTTATTATGCTCATTGTTTATGATCTTATTATTGCCTTAAAATTTGAGCTCCATAAAGATGAAAGATGAGACTCACATTCTCAGCTATGAAAAGGCCTAGAACAATGCTTAGCAAAGAAGTAGTTCAGTAAATATTTGTTGACTGATAGTCAGTAGCATTCTTTTTTACTTTAATCACAAATTTAAAAAAGAAGTATTTAAACAAAGCTTGAATAGTTGACTTGTAATGACAGAATGTATAATTTTTTGTTTAGAAGTAAACATTTTCAAAGGAAGCTAATTACTTCAATTTCAAATTTTCAGATACGGAAGTGGATGTAGTTGGTTTATGTCAAGAAGGACAGTTCCTATTGGTTGGGGAGAGGAGTGGCAACTTACATTTTATCCATGTGACATCCAAGCAAACATTGCTCACTAACGTAAGACCCTATTATGATTTTCATTTCTTTTATCTAAAATCTAAATGGTTTCTTAGATGACTAAAAACTTGAGCAAAGCATGACTTAAATTGTGTTTTAAATTAAAATAATAATATTGCTCTATATTAAGTTTAAGAATCGTACCTTTAGAAACATGAAATGCCAAATTGTAAAACTAAGCTTTGGAAATATTCATAGTATGCTTACTCAAAATGATTTCTCATTTTAAAATTAAAATGTTTGGCAGAGTTATTGCTAATGATAATTGATAGCTCTGTGATTTTAAAGAATATAATTCTTGATTATATTTCTCTGGGCTTAATCTTATATAAAATTAATTTGCAAATAGGCTTTTGTTCAGAAAGCTAATGATGAAGATCAGCGTACCTACCAAACTCTTGTTATTGAGAAAGATGGTTCAAGTGAAGGTAAGTTTTTTTTTGAAATCTTTTATGTCTTGTGACTAATACCCAATCAAAAAATCAGATTTATAATAAATGAATTATGTAAATTCATTATTATGCTACCTACACAGTGTTAAATTTTCTAGCGATGTGATTAATATTATTGTAAGAAACAAGTTTTTATTGTAGTTCCTTTCAGAGACTTATATTTACTTTTCCTAAATATAATATTCTAAACTAAGTTTTAAGAGTTCTATAGATCACTAAGAAGACATTATATTTAAAAAAAATTTTTTTTGGTGGGTTCCAGCATATTTGTCCTATTTCTATTTCAACAAATGTTAACTGAACCTTAATTTATTTTTATATAGCTGAAGTTTTTTGTTTTTTCTTTCTCGGAAGTGAATTTTGGTTTATAAAAGTTTCACAGGAGCTAACATTGTTTTTGCAGTTCTTTGTAATTAAGTTTTATCTATATTATTATTATTTGATGATTAGATTTAAATGAGCAAATTGACATATTTTTAAGCTAGGTTCAGATCCTGGCTTAAACTTTATATTCGCGTGCTTTTAGAGAAACTACATTGGTTTTATTTTTATTTTAATAGGTACCTATTGTATGCTGTTGCTTACAAACAATGGATTCTTTTATATTACAAATATTCAGCTTGTAAAAATTCAGCAAGGTAAGTAATGTATTGTTTTCTTATTATTGGTTTGCGGCAATATTTCTTACTAGTCCTCCAGGTAAATTTTTAAATATTCTCTTTAAGAATATTATTTTAGTTCAGTTACATTCTCTGATACTGAATATACCTTTTAAGTATTTGTAATATACTTAACTCTCCAGTGTTAAAGCTGCAACAGAACCTGAAGAAATATAATTTGTTTATAGCCTCCAAGGAGTGTTCAGCTTAGTTGGAGAGACAACATACATTAGCATAGTGATAAATGTTTTTAAATTTTTTTTATTACTTATAAGCATTGAATGAACTTCCCTCCCTCCACGTGGTTTCAAACTGCCAGGACATGGGCCGCACCAACTTAAAAATCTTCTCAGCTCTTCACCATGACAGGCTGGTGTGGGAGCCTTCCCTCCCCCCGGCTTTGCAGTAGTTGATCTCATTACTTCATTGGTAGGAGCAGCTCCTGCCTTGTTCTTGGCAGCACTTACATGCTGCTTCCTGACCAAGGTCCACAATGTGCCAAGCTCCGGGTCCCCTTTAAGTCACAATGCCTCATACCAACTTCCCCAGAGTAATTTGGGTGGTACTTGTTGAAGCTGATCCTGTGTGGATGATGCAAGCCAGCCGTATAAACCCGACCTCCGGCTGCTTCTGGTGTTAGCCAAAGGGGCCAGAGCTGTGGCTCACGTGGTCCCGAGGTTTCCAGGTCTTCCTCAGTCTGGATAGCACGCTGGTGGCTGAGATGCAAGAGGGAGGGATAAATGCTTTTTGATGGAATGAATGAACCAGAAAAAGAAATGACTAAATAAATACTAACAATATAGTTAGCAAACTAACTCAACAGTAACTTAGTATGTGCTAAGGGAGAGGTGTGGACCATACATTCCTCTGAGCTAAGAGAGATTGAAGAATTGTTTTGGGGCATGTATTCAACAGATACATATTTTTAAATCGATGCCCCAAACTGGCCAGGTCTGGGGAAGACAGTGAGATTTAAGATACATAGCTCTCCAGTTCAACGAAAGAGGAGTCCAAGCAGCTCTTCCAAAACGGCATGCAAAGTGGTGACTTCACAGGTGGGACTTCAGAGCTTGCATAGGAGAGTTGGAGCCCATTTTAATGGAAGACCCTTTTAATGAGAACAGAAGGGAAAGGAATGTGTAGGACCCGGAAAGTAGTCTGAGGGGTGCTCTGAGAACAACAGGTCACAGTCTTTATCATCGGTCAAGGGCAAAACTGGAAAGTCACCACTGTCGTATTAATTTCTGACCAGTGTTTTTCTCACTAGACTGATTGCATGTAATTTCACTTTGACCCAGAAGGGGCAACTTGAATGTGCTGTATAGGTTAATACTACAAGTTTAGCCTGTTTTCTCTTCTTCGTACAGCGATTGAAAATGTAGACTTCAATAAAGCAAAAAAGGTAAGAAAATAAAATTGCTTTATCTTAAAACTTAAATTTCATGAAAATTGAGGAGAGTGTTTTTGGATATAATTGTGTATTGGTGAACTTTTGGAAATTAGCATGATATAACATATTAATAACATTTCCACTTTTGTAAAAATACAATTCATTGGTCTAAAAAGATTTTAATCTTAGCAAGGCATTTGGACTGTGAAGCATATGTATAACATTTTATTTTTTAAATTTTGCAGTTACAAGGACAAATCAAGTCCAGTTTCATTTCTACTGAAAAGTATCATACGCTTGGTTGTATGAGTCTTGTGGCTGGAGATTTAGCAAGCAAAATCCCTATAATCATCGGGGTAATAATTCTTTTTATAAAATATTTGTTTTTTACCAAAATATTTTTTCATTAAAATACTGTTTTGGTTAAATTACAAATTAATTTGTGATGTGTAACAGAAATCCTATCTAATAAAAGAATAATATGCAAATTTATCATCTTTCCAAGACACAAGATGTACACCCCTATGTGGACAAAAGATGGCCTGCAGGGGTGGGCAGTTGTGGGCAGTTAGGAGTGACCAGGTCAGCAGAGCAGGGCAGTTGGGGGTGACCAGGCCAGCAGAGCAGGGCAGTTGGGGCAGACCAGGTCAGCAAGGAAGGGCAATTGGGGGAGGACCAGGCCTGCAGGGAGGGAAGTTGGAGGGGACTAGGCCTTCAAGGGAGGGCAGTTGGGGGTGGTCCAGGCCTGCAGGGGAAGGCAGTTGTGGGTGATAAGGCCAGCAGGGAGGGCAGTTACGTCAGCAGAGGAGGGAAGTTGGGAGAGATCAGGCCAGAAGGGGAGGGAAGTTGTGGGGGAACCAGGCCTGCAGAGGAGGGAAGTTGAGGGGAGACCAGGCCTGCAAGGGAGGGAAGTTGGGGCAGGCACCCAGGCCTGCAGGGGAGGGCCATTAGGGGTGACCAGGCTGGTAGGGGAGGGCAGTTAGGGGCAATCAGGCCAGCCAGGGAGCAGTTAGGCATCAATCAGGTTAGCAGGGGAGTGGTTAGGGGGTGATCAGGTTGGCAGGCAGAAGCAGTTAGGGACAATCATGCAGAGGCAGGTGAGCGGTTGGGAGCCAGCAGTCCTGGACTGTGAGAAGGATGTCCAACCGCTCGGGCAGTTGGACATCCATAAGGAGTCCCAGATTGGAGAGGATGTAGGCTGGGCTGAGGGACAACCTTCCCTCCCCCATGCATGAATTTTGTGAACCAGGCTCTAGTAGGAATTATAAAATTAAGGTCACAAAATTAATAGGTAAACCTAAGTTTCTATATTGGAAAAATACTGCTGAAACCGGTTTGGCTCAGTGGATAGAGTGTCAGCCTGTGGACTGAAAGGTCCCAGGTTTGATTCCGGTCAAGGGCATGTACCTTGGTTGCGGGCACATCCCCAGTAGGGGGCGTGCAGGAGGCAGCTGATCGATGTTTCTGACTCTATTTCCCTCCCTTCCTCTCTGTAAAAAAATCATTTAAATATATTTAAAAAAATACTGCATCTTTATTTTCATAAATCTCTACCTGAAATTTGGTTTCTTTCAATTATGAGTGTAGACAAGAACAACAAATAAAATCTCTATTATATTTGAGGAGTAGGCAAAGATTGAGTCATTACAGCATTTAACAACATTTTTACTTGCCAAATTTACACGCAAAGTTAAAGTTTACCCATGGCCAGCCAGTGCGGTTCAGCGGTTGAGTATCCATCTATGAACTAGAAGTTTACAGTTCGATTCCTAGTCAGGGGGTGAGTTGCAGACTCCATCCCCAGTGGGGGGCATACAGGAGGTAGCTAATCAATGATTCTCTCTCATCACTGATGTTTCTATCTCTCCCTCTGTCTTCCTCTCTGAAATCAATAAAAATATATTTAAAACATAAAATAAAGTTTACCCCATGTCTTTAGAGTGAGTTGCCTGAATATACCACCTCCTTGTTAAATATTCATGTGATCACAACAGATACCAACAGCTCACTGTCCTTTTCATTCTGGTTGAAAACAAAGAGGAACTACAAGATGAAAGCAAGTTGGGTTTGAATATCCAAGTATATATTTTGAAATTAGTAATGTGTACAACTTAGGTTGTTTCTACTTTGAGGAGAATGCAGCTCTAAGAATGACATTTGTGACTGATGTACTGTTGTCACTTCTGTAGGGAACTGGTAATTGTGCAATCTCCAAATGGGAGCCAGATCCTCTCAAGATAGAGATGACAGTTAAGAATGTTATCGAAGCAGAGATTATTAAAGGTAAAATACATTAATAAAACTTTTGGTAATTATTAGTTCTAATGTTATGGCAATACTCTGAGTCTGGCATTTGAGTCATTGACCAGACCTCTCTCTGAAACAAGGCAGATTAAATTGATAATTTTCCACATATATGACTTTTTCTTGTTATGTTGCCTTTGTTACTCTTTTTTTTTTGGAGCTTTTACATTTTGGTGATCATCTAAAAAAATATAGAAACAGCAATAAATGAGAATGGGAACTTTTTGTCCATAAACATTTGTTTGCTATTTAAATATGGCTATAGGTAATGCAGAAATGTAATCGTTATACACCTTGCTTTCTCTTTCGTAGGTGCAAAGAAGTTCCAGCTGATAGATAATCTACTTTTTGTTCTTGATGCCGATGTATGTTTTTGACATTTCTCCTTTCATGTTTCCCCTTGTTATTGTGTTTAATACCAAAAATGTCAAACTTACAAGGACACTGACCTTAGCCAGGGTAGATGAAATACTGTCTTGAGTATTATGCTTTATTTTGAGATACATATATATCAAAGGAAAAACTCTGAAATGGAAACTTTTCATCATTAAGAAGACATGTCAATGAAATGTCTCTTGCAGAATGTGCTGAGCTTATGGGACATTTACACTCTAATTCCCATATGGAACTGGCCCTCTCTTCACGTAGAAGAGTTCCTTCTTACCACCGAAGCAGATTCGTCTTCTTCAGTCACGCGGTACGATGTGATGCTGGTAGTGCTTGCTCTTGTGTTAGGACCAGGTTTCTTACCCAGTTTCGATCTCATCATTCATTATATATCGCATTCTAATTAACACTGAACAAACCAACAGGGTAAAGAGCATGTCCCTGTTGGCCAAACTTACTGAGAGCAGGAAATTCGAACCTTCAAGTGATTGTGTTATAGTATCTGTCCAAAATCAATAAGCCAACAGGCAAGCAAAGGAAGTCTGCATCTTGCTTGAGTTATGCACCAGATTAAAACTGACTCATAAAAAAGAAAGAGTATAAGTCTTCTGAACCATAATTGTGCAGAAATCAAGTTCAGTGTCATCTGTGTATGAATTTTAAATTTTATGCAAGAATGTCACTTTGACTTAGCTTACAAATCTCATATAATTCATTTAACCCTTCTTTTCTCTTTTAGACAAGGGATTACAAATCTCAAATTAGTAGCTCTGACATCTACTAATAAAAAGGTACTAGAAAATTTGTTTCATGTTGTGTTTCTATATTATGTGTTAGAGATAACATTAATATAAAAGTAGTTATTAGGTAATGCTCACAACTTATTATCACTTAGTTCATGCAGATCCCTCACAAATCAGAACCCTGCAAGAGTTCTTTTTTTCCTTTTAAAAAATGTGGATATAAATCCCAGTTCTACATTTTAGTTGGAGCATTTTAGGAATAAAACGTCTACAAGAGAATGTTTATTAAAGTGACTCCTGCCAAGCCAATGTAACTCAGTGGTTGAGCATCAACTTATGAGTCAGGAGGTCACAGTTCAATTTCTGGTCAGGGCACATTCCTTGGTTATAGGCTCGATCCCCAGTAGGGGGCATGCAAGGGGCAGCTGATCCATGATTCTCTCATTATTGATGTTTCTATCTCTGCCTCTGCCTTCCTCTCTAAAATCAATAAAAATATATTTAAAAATAAATAAGGTGACTCTTACATAGTTCTGACACTAAAGAATTACATTCACCTTAAATACCAATTGTAGAATGGATTTGAGCTATGTGGATTTTTATTCTTCATATTTGGAAGGTGGGATAAAACATAATTTTATATGTAACATTTACGTAATATACTAACAGATTTATTTATAAAATTAGTTTTTGCATGTTGCTCTGTACAAGTATTTTAATCTGTGTCCTTGATTGTGAAGTGCTGACTTGTGCTCGGAGGTTACATTGACCTACTAAATTAATTGCTCTACTTTTTTTTTCCCCAGATGAAAAATTTCATGGTCTATTCATTACCTATGATGGAAATACTGTACTCTTTGGAAGTATCTGGTGTTTCTTCTCTGGTCCAAACAGGAATTAGCACAGTAAGTTGATGGACATTTTGAACTACTTTATATTTTAAAAATAAGAATAACTAAGTTGCCGAAACCAGCTTGGCTCAGTGGATAAAGCATCGGCCTGCAGACTGAAAGGTCCTGGGTTCGATTCCGGTCAAGGGCATGTATCCTGGTTGCGGGCACATCCCCAGAGGGAGGTGTGCAGGAGGCGGCTGATCGATGTCTCTCTCTCTCATTGATGTTTCTAACTCTCTATCCCTCTCCCTTCCTCTCTGTTAAAAAAATATATATATATATGTATGTGTATATATATATATATATACATATATATACATATATATGTATATGTATATATATATAAAGAATAACTAAGCTAAGCCTGAGTAGAATTTAATGGAATACCTGAATAGATCATAGGTTTATAATTATTATTATCAGATATCCTCAAATACATTTCCCAAAGTCAGTCTTCATTTAAAAAATAAAGAAAGAAAACTAATCAATTAAAATATCAGGAGAAACCAAGATGGCAGCATAGGTAAACACCTAAACTACTGCCTCGTACAACATCAAACTATAACTGAAAGACAAAACGGACACCATCCAGAACCACAGGAAAGCTGGGTGAGTGGAAATTCTACAACTAGAAGGAAAGAAGAAAGCACATTGAGACTCAGAGGAGCTACAGAAGGTTGAGGTATGAATATGTGCGTGGAGAGGTTGGGTGGCTGAGTGCACAGGTGGCTGTGCGCAGCTGGCTTCCTCAAGTGGGAAGGAGATGGAAGCTCCCAACTGCGCCGAACTCCAGGTCCAGGTGAGACTCTGGGAACCAGACCCATTCGGGCAAATCTGGACTGTCAGCAAAAGAGAAAGCACACTGAGACTCAGGGGAGCTGTGGAAGGCAGAGGTCCAGAGGTGCACATGCACAGAGAGGACTGACTGCTGAGTGCACGGATGGATGAGTGCGCAGCTGGCTTTCTAAAGTGGGAGGGAGATGGAAGCTCCCAAATGCACTGAACTCCAGTTCCGGGCAAGTTTCTGGGAATCCAGACTCATTCAGGTAGAAACTGTACTGTCTGGCAGCTGGTAAAACTTGAGGGCGGCTTTCTCTCAGAGGTGCTTGCAGTGATTACCGAGGGAAACTGAGACACAGGGGCCTCATAGGGAAGGGCTGATGGGAAGCCAAGGCTGTCTGCTCCGCCCTGATACTCTGCCCCATCCAAGCTGAGCACAGGGGCTTTGGCAATTTTGTAAGTCTTGTCTCATAAGGCTGTCTCCAGCACAGTTTTCCCAGCATAGACACAGCTGATCCTCACAGCCAATTGGCCTGGAGGTCAGTTCCTCCCAGTGATACCAAAAACAATCAAGACTTAACTACAACAAGGCTGTACACACGGTCCACAAAGGGGTGCACCAAGAGAGTCCACCTCAGGTAACTGGGGGAGGCTGAGCCACCGGGCCCTATAGGACACCTAGCACATAAAGCCACTCTACCAACTCGGAAGCAGCCGAAATGTGGAGACAAACAGATCGCAAATGAAAGCAAATGACTGGATATAGAGTTCAAAACCACGGTTATAAGGTTTTTCAAGAATTTCCTAGAAAAGATGAATAAATTCATCGAGACCCTCAAGAATTGAAATGAAAAATATTGTACAGAGACCTAACAGCAGACTAGAGGAGTGCAAGAATCAAGTCAAAGATTTGAAATAGAAGAAAACACTCCACTGGAAAAGCAAAAAGAATCCAAAAATTTGAAGATAGTGTAAGGAGCTTCTGGTACTACTTCAAGCATACCAACATCAGAATTATGGGAGTGCCAGAAGAGAGAGAACAAGATACTGAAAACCTACTTGAAGAAATAATGACTGAAAACTTCCCCCACTTGGTGAAAGAAATAGACTTACAAGTCCAGGAAGCACACAGAACCCCAAACAAAAGGAATCCAAAGACCACACCAAAACACATCTTAAAATGCAAAGAGGAAAAGACAAAGAGAGAATATTAAAAGCAGCAAGAGAAAAAGTTACCTACAAGGGAGCACCCATACGATTGTCAGCTGATTTCTCAACAGAAACTATGCAGGCCAGATTGGAGTGGCAAGAAATTTATCAAATGATGAATAGCAAGAACCTACAACCAAGATTACTCTACCCAGCAAAGCTGTCATTCAGAATTGAAGGTCAGATAAAAAGCTTTACAGATAAAAAGCTAAAGGAGTTCATTACCACCAAGCCAGTATTATATGAAATGCTGAAAGGTATTCTTTAAGAAGAGGAGGAAAAAAAAAAAGGTAAAGATAGATATTTATTTGTTGTTCATAATTTTTATCAACTAGTGAATCTAAAAATCAAGTGAATGAAAAAATCTGATGAACAGAATAAACTGATGAATATAATAGAATCAGGGGTATAGAAAGGGAGTGGGCAATTCTTGGGGGAAGGGAGTGTGGAGGCTGTGGGAAAAGACTGGACAAAAATCATACATCTATGAATGAGGACAGTAGAGGGGAGGTAAGGGCAGAGGGTGGGGTGGGAACCGGGTGGAGGGGAGCTATGGGGGGAAAAAAGAGGAACAATTGTAACAATCTGAACAATAAAGATTTATTAAAAAGTCAGTCAACTGCACATTTTATTTTCTTGTGTCTTCATAAGAAATTTAGATGGTAACTGGAGGCAGGGAGATACTGCTTTTATTTAATCTTCAATTGTGATTTTTAAAAACATTTGTAATTGCCCCACCATGACCTATCACCCCTAAGTACTTCAGCAGGTATCTCCTAAGAATAAGGCCATTCTACAACACAGTTATCGCACTCAAAAAATTTAATGATTATGAATTGTGCCATCCACATTCAAATTTTACCAATTGTGACAAAGGTTTTTTGTGTTTTTTTTTAAGCTATGTTTTTTTTCTGGTTCGGGATTCAACCAAGCATCACGTATTGAATTTCGTTGTCATGGTCACATGCTAGTCTGCTTAAATCTGAGCCTTTCCCTGATCTTTTTTTTGTCTCCTATGACATTGACATTTTGTGTATCCTAGGTTGCAGTGTTATAGACTATCCCTCTATTTGGATTTTTGTGTTCTGTTATGATTAGGTTCATGCTAATCTTTTTTTGGCAATAATACTGCATAGATAACATTGTGTCCCTGCTGCATTACATTAAGGGGCTCAGGTTCGTTTGTCCTGCTTTGGTTACATTTGATGACATAGTTAAGACAGCTATGCCAGACTTCCATTGCAAAGGTACCTTTTGCCCTTTGTATGTAGTAAGTTGTTTCTGTGGTGTTATTTTGAGACTAGGGGAATATTCTTTTCCCCAACAGTTTTCCCAGTGATTTTAGAATTCCATTGATAACTTTTGCCTAAACCAGTTGTTACTCTAGTAACTCCAAAATGAATTAATTCTGACCCTACCTGGTTTGGCTTGTGGATAGAGCATAGGCCTGTGGACCGAATGGTCCTGGGTTCGATTCTAGTCAAGGGCAAGTAGCTCAGTTGCAGGATCTTCCCCAGCTTTGGTCAGAGATTGTGTAGGAGGCAACCAATTGATGTGTTCTCTCACATCGATATTTCTCTTTCCCTCTCCCACTTTTTCTAAAAATCAATGGAAAAATGTCCTCGGGTGTGAACTAAAAAATAATAATAAAAGTTTAAAAAAAAGTGAAGATTCCTTTTACTATTTTAAAAAATGAATTAATTCTGTACATTAATTTTAAATGTGTTTTTGTTATTGTTGTAGGATACCATATACCTTCTGGAGGGAATTTGCAAAAATGATCCAGAGTAAGTCATGCTTTGTGTCATCAGATCAGTTGTTAAATAACAGCTAAGTTAAATTTTACTTATTAATATTAAATGACAGATGCACTTAGAGTGAAAACTTTTTTTCAGGCTCTCCGAAGACTCAGTCTCTGTTTTAGTACTCAGATGTCTTACAGAAGCTTTACCAGAAAACAGGTAACTTCTCATTTTCTTTTAAGCCTTATCCCTTAATGAAAAACTTAAATCCCGTGATTAATAAAAATTTTACCAACATTTTTCTCCCCACTTACAGATTGAGTCGGTTACTTCACAAACACAAATTTGCTGAAGCCGAGAGCTTTGCCATTCAGTTTGGGCTGGATGTTGAGGTAATCACGCGTGAATTTATTTGTTCATTGAAAAACATTTTTTTCATGTACCAGATGCTAGAGAGGTAGCATTTTTGGCTTCAAGGTACTTGATGTGGCCTATTTATATTACAGCTTGTTTACAAGGTAAAATCAAATGATATATTGGAGAAACTCGCTTTGAGTTCTGTGGACACCAGTGAGCAGACGGAATGGCAGAAACTTGTAGAGGAGGCTAAGGAGACGCTACATAAAATCCAGGTGTGTTTTCCCTGCGATGTGCGAGGGTGTTTGGGCTGACAGATGGGCCAATGTTAGATCACCTTCCTCTGTCTGGCATTTATGCAACAGGACGATGAGTTTGTGGTGAATTACTGCTTGGAGGCTCAGTGGATAACCTACGAAACGACCCAGGAAATGCTAAATTATGCCAAAACCAGGGTAAGTTTTCCTAACATTTAAAACACGTTAGTTTGTCTTGTGCAAAACAAATAATTTCAAAAATAATGAAGTCTTTTTCTATCAGAGGCCTTTTAAAAAGCCTATTTTTGCTGTGGATTGTTCCGCTCAGTGATCTTTGAATACCACTGTTACATTTCTTAAAATCAGGTGTAATAGATGGGCATAATGTTGTGAGCTTTTTTCACAAAATGCATTGTTTTTTAAGATATATCATTTCTTTATTGTTCACTGTTTATTTCAAAGTTTGATGCAATTTTATTTTTAGAGAGGATTTTTCCTTTAATTCATAAAACTATTCATCTTTCATGAAAATCCTAACAGTACATATTCTGTGTTTCTTATTTATCTTAGCTTTTGAAAAAAGAAGACAGAACTGTTCTTGCTTATTCTTATGGCTTAAAAGAGGTAATTACATTATGTTCATGGATTAATTTTCGAGTAAATATATCTTTACAGTACAGTCAGGCACCACTTAATGGTCCTGAGAAATGTGTCATTAGGTGACGTGGTCATTGTGCAAACACCACAGAGTTCACTTACACAAACCTAGATGGTACAGGAGCATTTGAAATCTCGCTGGCATAGGGCATCAGTTGGGCTCAAATAAATTCTTTTTTTTAATATATATTTATTGATTTTTTTACAGAGAGGAAGGGAGAGGGATAGAGAGTTAGAAACATCAATGAGAGAGAGATATTGATCAGCTGCCTCCTGCACGCCACCCCCGCCACTGGAAATGTGCCTGCAACCAAGGTCCATGCCCCGACCGGAATCGAACCTGAGACCTTTCAGTCCGCAGGCTGGCGCTCTATCCACTGAGCCAAACCAATTTCTGCTCAAATAAATTCTTTTTTTTTTTAATAATATATTTTATTGATTTTTTACAGAGAGGAAGGGGGAGAGATAGAAAGTCAGAAACATCGATGAGAGTGAGACATTGATCAGCCACCTCCTGCACGTCCCATAGTGGAGATGTGCCCGCAAGCAAAGTACATGCCCCTGACCGGAATCGAACCTGGGACCCTTCAGTCCACAAGCCAACGCTCTATCCACTGAGCCAAACCGGTTTCTGCTCAAATAAATTCTTAAAAAATTAAACACACACCACAAAACCCTAGGTGCAGTACAATCTACTATATCGTGGAGCCTCTTGCTCCTAGACTACAGCCTGTGCAGCATGTTACTGTTCTGAATGCTGGCGGCCGTCTTAACCACAGTGAGTATTTGCATATCTAAACAGAGAATGTGCAGTAAAAATACTGTGTAAAAGATAAAAACCAGTACCCCTATAGGCACTTTCCGTGGGTGGAACTTGCAAGATTGGAGGTTGCTCTGGATGAGTCAATAAGCGAATGGTGATGAGTGTGAAAACCTAGGACCTTACTGTCCACTACTGTGGACTTTAGAAACACACTGCACAGTTAGGCTTTACTCAGTCTATGAAACTACATGAGATGAAATCCAGCATTAGAGCAAATGCTACAATCCAGAGCTGCAGTAAACACGGCATGGAGGCTGCTGCTGGCAATATGTGGCATACTGTTTGACAGCAAACTTTTTTCTTTTTATTGAACTTATTGGGGTTCAATAAAATTATACAGGTTTCAGGTGCACAATTCCACATCACATCATCTGTACACTGTATTGTGTATGTGTGCTCAAATCAAGTCTCCATCGCCATTTATCCCTCCATGCCCTCTTCCAGCTGCCCGCAACTCTCCTTCCCCACACTGTTGTCCATGTCCTTGAGTTTTCTCTCTCTCTTTTTTTTTTTTCCTCAATGACTATCACCAACCTACTCAGCCTCCCAAGCCCCCTAATCCTCACCCCATAGCTATCAGCTTGCTCTCTATGGTTCTGTCTCTCTTTGGCTTACTAGTTCATTAGATTCCACATATGAGTGAGATCATATAGTACTTGTCTTTCTCTGACTGGCTTATTTCATTTAATATAATGCTCTTCAGGTCTATCCATGCTGTTGCAAAGAGTAAGATTTCCTTCTTTCTATTTTTTTTGCATCCAAGTAATATTCCATTGTGTAAATGTACCACAACTTTTGATCTACTCATCTAGTGATGGGCACTTGGTGCAGCAAACTTTTTTGTTTTGATATGTTTTCATTGATTTTTAGAGAGAGGAAGGGAGAGGGATACAGAGATAGAAACATCGAGGAGAAAGAGGAACATCATTGATTGGCTGCCTCTGCACTCCCCACATTAGAGATTGAGTCCACATCCCAGGCATGTGCCCTGACTGGGAATCAAACGGGCAACCTCTTGGTTCCAGGGTTGATGCTCAACCACTGAGCCACACCAGCTGGGTGCCAGCTGTTTTTAGATAAGTAGCAAAAGTACACTAAAATAATAAAAAGTAAGTATTGTAAATACATAAACAAGAAACATAGTCATGTATTATCATCAAGTATTATGTATTGTACATAACACATGTACTGTATTTCCATATAACTGGCAGTGCAGTAGATTTCTTTCCACCAGCACCACCATGAACATGTGGGTAATGTGTTACACTATGATGTCACTAGGCTATAGGAATGTTCCAGTTCCATTATAATCTTACAGGGCCACCATCATATGTGTGGTCTGTCATTGACTGAAACTTGCAGTTCATGACTGTGTATTTTTCAATTAGAAATAGGCCTGTAGTATTTTTCAGTAGTAACTTACTTTAATACTTGTTTCCTTACCTGCAAAATGGGAATAATAATAGTTCTTATAGGGTTATTTTGAGGTCAAATAAAATTATTTAGATAAATCACTTTTTGCATAGTGCAAATAAATGTCAACTGTGATGATGATTGTTATGGTACAAAAAATGTGTGTGTGTGTACAGGTGCATATATATTTTTTAACTCTCAAAATAAATTTTTGGTATAATCTAGCTAGGTTTTACCATGAGGGCATTTTAGAGCATTTTAAAAAATATATATTTTATTGATTTTTTTACAGAGATGAAGGGAGACGGATAGAGAGTTAGAAACATCGATGAGAGAGAAACATTGATCAGCTCCCTCCTGCAAATCCCCTACTGGGGATGTGCCCACAACCAAGGTACATGCCATTATTGGACTCGAACCTGGGATCCTTGAGTCCGCGGGCCAATGCTCTATCCACTGAGCCAAACCAGTTAGGGCTTACCATGAAGGCATTTATAAATTAGTAGAAAACTAATTGATTTTGAAAGCACCCACAATTAATGTGCAAATGGCTTCTGATTTTGCAGTTTTATTGTATTGAATGTGATTGGAAATGTTTCCTTTATCCCAACTCTTTTGTGTTAAATAAGACAGTCATATTTATGGGAATTGACAAGATGAAACTTTGTGTAAGCCTTCTCCAAAAGAATGTCTAATTTTAATATGACTGCATACAACATGCAGATGACCAGGTTATTCCTTTTTAGGTTCTAAGGGCTCATGAAAAGTTGACTACTTTTTATGGAGCATTTGGACCAGAAAAATTCAGGTGTGTGCATTCTTGCTTTTTAATGTTTAGATTGTGAATTAGATTTAAATTTGGAATGTCATAAGAGATACAATATTGCTAAGGATGAGTTATGTTTCTGAGGATGGAAAATATTTGTCCCTGCTAAGCTTTAGGCACTTCCTAATCATGAATGGGAATTCATGCAAATTTAAATGCATATAGCTTTTGCCTTAGCAATTTTATATCTGGAAATAGATTTTATTAGATATATTAACATGTGTACCAAGAATACTGTCATTTGCAAATATAACTGTCTTCAAGATTACACAAGTGTGTTTATCAGAATAAATGAAAATGAAGGGAAGATTTATCGTTTTCCTTGTGGCTAGTCATTTATTCTAAATACTCTCATTAAATGACATACATTTTCACTGCCTATTGAAATGTTCCCTTAATCATGTGCTAAAAATATCACATGTATTAAAGTCTATCTCTGACTTTAATTGAATTCAGTTGATCTCATCTCCTTATTCACTCACCAGTATCAAATAGTTTTAACTTAGTTTTTTTTATATTTCAGAATTTGGAAGGCTATTTTCTCATGGTTGTATTTTTTGTTTTTCTTCTGTATGACATTTGAAATCAGAATCCGCTTACGCAGTTTACAGAAATCTTATTTTTGTTTTAATTGGGAATGTGCTGAACCTAACATCAATTTGGGGAGAACCAGCATCTTTATAACATTTAATCTTCCTAGTTAAGGATAGTATGTGTCTTTCTACTCATTCTCTTGTTTTTCTTATGGTCCTGAGTGGTATCAATTCACTCGTCTTTGTATAAATTTTGTACATTTTTTGTTTAAATTGTATCTTTTTTTCTCTACTGTTAAAAATGGGACCTTTTCCTCTCATATTTTCAAAAGAACATTGAGAAGTATATTAAAATTAATTTTTACCCAGCTGCCTTACTGAACTTATTATTCATGGCAACATTTCAATTACTCTGTTCTTTTCAAGTATATAATTATGTATTTGAATAATGATAATTTTGCCTCATTTTTTCCCCCTTGCCTAAGTTGATTGGTACTTATAAAATAATAACAGTGGTTAATAGGTATCCTGCTCTTGTTCCTGACATTAGTGAAATACCTGTATGAATTTTTTAAAAAAATATATTTTATTGATTTTTTTACAGAGAGGAAGGGAGAGGGATAGAGAGTCAGAAACATCAATGAGAGAGAGACATCGATCAGCCGCCTCCTGCACGCCCCTCACTGGGCATGTGCCCGCAACCAGGATACATGCCCCCAACTGGAATTAAACTCGGGACCTTTCAGTCTGCAGGCCGACGCTCCATCCACTAAGCCAAACCAGTTTCGGCATGTATGAATTTTTTTTAAGTACAGATAGTATATAAAGAACACTCTTATTTTTTAAAAATTAAAAGTGGTGGCTTGTGTATTTAGTCATTATTTCAGGAAGGACCTGCAGGAAGAAGTATGACTTCCAGGGACGATACATGAACCTCATAGATCAGAGATAAGAAGGAAATTTACTTTTCACTGTTAGTCTTTGGAACTTTTTAATAACTTTTTTGGGGGAAACTAGTTAAAATGCATAGTGATACCCACTTGTATGAATAACTTTAATATGTTTTTTTAAATAGTAACGTTTTTCCTCTCTGACTTTGCAGTGGTAGTTCTTGGATTGAATTTCTGAATAATGAAGATGACCTCAAGGATATTTTTTTGCAGCTAAGAGAAGGAAACCTTGTTTGTGCACAGTACCTTTGGCTTAGACATCGGGTAATACATTTTGCTTTTTTTTTTTTCCTTAATGGCTTCATAACCCCAAAGATAGGTGATTGAATCAGTGCTGGGAACTAACAGGGTGGCAAATGTGACTGATAAAATATGACCTGTCCCAGAGTAAACTATCCTGTGATGATATTAACGTCAGAAAAAATATTACAGAGGCCAGGTACATGAATTCATGCACAGGTGAGGTCCCTTGGCCTGGCCAGCAACTGGGGCCCTTGAGGGCCAGCCGGCTGTGGGGAGGGACTGCGGGAGGTTGGCCAGCTACAGGAGATTGGCTGTGGGAGCACAGTAACTATGAGGGGGCAGCTCCTGCACCAAGCGTCTGCCCCCTGGTGGTCAGTGCACCTCATAGTGACCACTCAACAGATCGTAATGATCACTTAGGCTTTTATAGATAGATAGATAGATAGATAGATAGATAGATAGATAATTGGAGCTTACTTTATCTCATTAGTCAGAGTCTAATTAACTCCTAAACTTAGCTTAAAAGCAACATTTTATTAAGTGATTTATTGATGGACTTTTAAAAAAAAATTATCTTTATTGTTGAAGGTATTACCGATTTTCCCTTTTTCTTCCACTGCCCCCCTCCCCACACCCATTCCCAACCATGGGCTTCCTTATGTATGGTGAGGAAGGTATTCCTATTGCAGTCCAGATTGCGGTAAATGGAAAATTGTTGGCCTACAAAGTTAGGTCCAAAAAGGAGTTATCTGGTGTCAAGTCATCAGAAGACACATTGCTAAGATCTGTATGGTCGCGTCCAATTAAGTTCTCCTTGGAAGGCCACCCATACCAGTTCCTCTGCCACTTAATTTGTTATTTGGAATTTTCTGTCATGAGATTCATGGAATTTGTGGCTCCCAGTTCATTAAATCATTTGTCAATAGCAAATCACATTTAATGCTCCTCAAAATAGTAAAATAATTATTGAAATGACTTCCTAAAAGGTCATTCCTTTTTGGGAGGCTGTCAGTTTCAATTTGGCAGATAAACCTTAATTTCTCACTCTGTATGATTTAGGCAAACTTTGAAAACAGATTTGACGTGAAAATGCTTGAGAACCTGCTCAACTCGATTTCTACACCAGTCTCTTTGCAAAAGCTCTGTCCCTGGCTTAAAAATGACGTGATCCCGTTTGTAAGAAGGATTGTACCGGATGGACAGGTGAATTGCCTTTAGTATTTCCACTTTTGGTGATTCAGTTTTATCTTTTACATCATATTATTGAACATTAAGTCACATAATAGCAGTTAGTTCATTTTGCTATCTCTTTTGGAAGATTATTTTGGATGTTTTAAGTTATTTCAGTGACTAAGTAATTGACTATTATATTTGTAAATGATATATCTATTCCAGAAAATTCTTGCAAAATGGTTGGAGCAAGCAGCCAGGAACCTTGAATTAACTGATAAGGTAATTTGTATAATTAGCATTGAAAATGCACTTAAGTCTCTCCCAATGGCATAAATCATTATTTTTAATGGTTTGTAAAAATTTTTTAAAGGCAAACTGGCCAGAAAATGGACTTCAATTGGCAGAGGTATTTTTTACAGCAGAAAAACCGGATGAAATGGGATTGGTGTCCTCCTGGCATTGGATTTCCTTGGTATGACATGGAAAACAGACTTGGTGATAAAACATTCATTCATGTTAAAGGGTTTATCTATATGTACTAGAAATATACCCATTTCTGCAATTTTCTGTTTTCTTTTCTTTGGTTAGGTAGTTTTAAAATCCATAAAAAAGAAAATTTGCTTTCTTTTTCTTCCTGCTTTTTCTGTTATAACTTCAACTTATTTTAATGTACTCTTTTTTTTTTCTATTAAACTAACCAACAGGGAAACAATATATATTTTACTTCTTATTTACTTTAGAGAGAAGTGAGGAAGAGAGAGGGAGAAAAAAATATTGATTTGTTGTTCCACTTATTACTGCATTCATTGGTTGATTTCTGTATGTACTCTGACATAGGAATCGAACCCACAACCTTAGTGTATCAGGATAATACTCTAACCCAGTGGTTGACAAACCGCGGCTCATGAGCCACAGTTTGCCACTCTGTTGATTAATGAGTTTGCCGACCACTGCTCTAACTAATTGAGCTACCTGGCCAAGGCCGGAAACTATAAACATCTCTTGAACAGTATACTAGGGATTTCCTATATTAGAAGCATTTCACATTGCTTTATAAAACAAGCCTCACTAATACATTTGGATTTGTTTTCAAAGGCTGTGTCAATCAGACTTCTTCTCTTAACTAAGTGAGCTACTCCCAGTTCTGAATGCTTATTTTAGACATTTCAGCAGCCATTATGACTTAAATACCAATGAAATTTTTAAATGAAAATTGAAAAAAACCTGGGACTTTCCGGCTGTCTGAAAAATAAAGCAATTCTGAAAGGGAACTAATATCAGGAATGCTGATGTTAATTTAAAGTTAATGAACTGAATTTATTGTTTGGCTTTTAAATTTCTTAAATTCATTTCTTTTCCCCTTTAGGTCTAAAAACTAGAAAGCATACATTATATTGGGGGGGAGTACATTCTTATCTTTTAAAAATTTGTTGGTATGCCATAATTTGGTTTATAAACATATGTAACATCTCAGCTTAATTTCAACTCTGAAGTATTAAGTACTTAAGTATCAGAGGTTTGCCCTTACTTGAGGTTAAAATATATATGTTATGAAATTGAATTTATTCTTTAAATTTCTGGAGCCCAAAAAATAGTAAATGTCCTCCTACTTTTTGATATAACAAGTTCTTATTAATTATACTTATTGATTATATACTGTTAAAATGGGAATTTTTTATATAAGTTTCAAGCAGTGTATTGATGTATATAATCAGTATATATTACTAGTATATATAGTTGTTATAGTTTCCTTAGAACATTTTCTTTTTGCTATAAAACACTACTTTGTCTTTTCCCTGTTAATTGCCTTTTACCAATATTGAAAAGTCCTTATACATAACTTTTTAAAAAATGTCTGGTCACACGTTAGCTGGTTTGGATCAGTGGATAGTGCATCGGCCTATGAACTAACGGATCCAGGGTCCAGTTCTGGTCAAGGACACGTGCCCGGGTTGTGGGCTCAATCCCCAGTAGGGGTGGTGCAGGAGGCAGCTGATCAATGATTCTCTCTCGTCATTGATGTTTCTATCTTTTTCTCCCTTCTTTGAAATCAATAAAAAAAATGTATATTTAAAAAAAAAGTTTGGTCATGATCAATACAGATAGGACACTGAGCGTCATCTAAATATACCTAAGTATATTACACTAATAATAATTTTCTATATTAAGAAAAAAAAATTTTCAGATTTCTGTCAGATTCTGATCTGTTCATTTGTACTAGTTAATCAGTTAAAATCCTCCAATATTTAAAGGCATAATTCGCAAGTTTCCTCTTACGTACATAATCATGGCCATTTCACATTTTGTGTAAAATAATTCTGACCTTTTTGCATATTTTCCTCATGCTTTTATTTCATATCCTTATCACCTGTGTTTCAGAAGGATTATGAGAACACGGAAGAAGTGTGTCAGTTAAGGACCCTGGTAAATAACTTGCGAGAGTTGATCACATTGCACAGAAAATACAACTGCAACTTGGCCCTCTCTGATTTTGAGAAGGTAACGGTCTAGGTTTAGCAACGTTCCTTTCTACCATAGCCAGGATGAGTAAAGTTTGCATTTATACCGTCTTTTTGGCACCCAGGAGACTACAACCACCATTGTTTTCCGAATGTTTGACAAGGTTTTGGCGCCAGAGCTTATTCCTTCCATCTTAGAGAAGTTCATACGAGTTTACATGAGGGAGCATGACCTGCAGGAGGAGGAACTCCTTCTCCTGTACATAGAGGTAACTCTTCCTGACGTCTAGTCTGTTTTCCTGCATCTATGCAGTATGTGGCTGCATTAAGCTTTAATACGATGTATCATTAAGTCCTTTGAGTTGAACACTTAATGCTTTACCATTAAGATTTGTGTAGATTATTGATTAAGAATGTGGGTTATTTCCCATTTATTTGCTGCTATAGTCTTTTCAATGGTATGAGCAGTTATACGCATGGGATAAAATAACATTAGACCACTGTCAATTGAGATGGAGTAACCCATTTCATCTCTTCTGCAGGCATGGTCTAGACATGTGTTAAAAAAAAGAAAAAAGAATGTGGGTTAACTGTTATTGATTGGTAATCTTGAACAAAACAGGATAATATTAGGGCTTTCTACAAATGGTTATTGTGAGATAATAGGAGCATGCACTATAAATACTAGCAGTTACTTTTTGTAGACATTAATAAGGTGCAGTAATCTTATTTATAGATTCTTCAAGAATGTTTCCTTTATAGGTTTTCTGTACCATGTAAAACTGAAGGCCAAAGTTTTAGAAATACTATTTTTTATTTTTTTACCGTTGCTAAGTAGAAGTTTTTGTATTTTTCACACATCCATAAAGGTTATTTGTACCTATATGTGCGTTTTACCTTTTCGTTGTTGTTTTAGTCAGAGTTTTAAATTTAAAAATATATGTGCTGCCCTAACCGGTTTGGCTCAGCAGATAGAGCACCAGCCTGTGGACTGAAAGATCCCAGGTTCGATTCTGGTCACGGGTATGTACCTTGGTTTGTGAGCACATCCCCAGTGAGGAGTGTGCAGGAAGCAGCTGATAAATGTTCCTCTCTCATCAATGTTTCTAACTCTATCCCTCTCCCTTCCTCTCTGTAAGAAATCAATAAAATATATTCAAAAAATAAAAAGTAAAAATATATGTGCTTATCCCTCACTAGGATTTATTGAAGAGATGTAGCTCCAAGTCCATGTCACTCTTTGAGACAGCATGGGAAGCAAAAGCCATGGCAGTCATAGGATGCTTATCTGACACAGACGTGAGTACATGGTGACCAGGCAGTTTCCTTCTCAGCATTGCACCTTTTCTTTACACTTATTTTCTCATCAAAAAAGAATTTGAGTAGAACGAAAAAGGAATAGAAATAATTTAAAAACTACCCATAATTTTATTTTCTTTAATTATGAAAATTAAAAGTGAACATTTTCTTATTCCCACCCAAGAAGAACCTCCATAGACAATTGAATGCATATGGTTTTTCAGACATAAAGACATTTGAAAAATACATTACAATATGCCTTTATTTCTGTTTCACTGCTATTAAGCACCATTATAAAATATGAATAAAAAACTCATGAAAAAATATTTTTAAACACAATCTGTAGAAAGTAATAGTTATGTGACTTAATTTCCAGCAGAGAAAATGTTTTTTTTAATATTACCATTACCCTTTATGTGTGAAAATCAGAAGAAAAGTATACTTTTGCAGTCATCCGGTAGAGGTAGGACCTCTGTTGTAGCTTAGGCGATGTCATTAATCTGCATGACCTCCCAGGCTACTCACGCCCTGTGTGTGTCTCTGTAGCTCATCTTCGACGCTGTGCTCAAGATGATGTACGCAGCCGTGGTCCCCTGGAATGCAGCGGTGGAGCAGCTGGTGAAACAGCACTTGGAAATGGACCACCCCAAGTAAGATGAAAGCCCAGACAACTTCGTTGATGTTGGAAAAAGCCTCATGTATTGAGTTGACAGTCCTTTCTGGTGTTCTGTCCTTTACCGTGTCCCCTGGCTTTTCATAAGAGAAGATAATCCATTTTAATACCAATAAATTTACATTTAGGGTCAAGTTACTGCAGGAGAGTTACAAACTAATGGAAATGAAAAAACTTTTACGAGGCTACGGAATAAGAGAGGTGAACCTCTTAAACAAGGAAATAATGGTAAGTACAATGATGAAGAGTCTTTGGACCCCATTTCTAGAGCAATCTGGGAAATTTAATGAGAATTTCATGTTCTTCAAGGTCATAGAGTTAGGTTCTCCACTAACTTCCTTTTGTCAAACAGAATGTCAATTGTTTATTAGAGTAGAGAGTACAACAGATGGTAAATTAAGAAACTAAATGAATATATCAAATCATCACATTGCACATCTTAAATATATGTTTGATTTTTCATTTATATCCCAATTAAGCTAAGGGAGGGGGAGTTGGGCAGGCCTGTCATAAAAGACAGAATGTAAATAAACTTTTTAAAAATATATTTTATTGATTTTTTACAGAGAGGAAAAGAGGGATAGAAAGTTAGAAACATCAGTGAGAGAGAAATATCGATCAGCTGCCTCCTGCACCCCTTCTATCAGGGATGTGTCCTCAACCAAGGTACATGCCCTTGACTGGAATCAAGCCTGGGACCCTTCAGTCTGCAGGCCGACACTTTATCCACTGAACCAAACCATTCAGGGCAGAATGTAAATAATTTTTTAATTTTTCATACAGCTTAGTTTTTTTTGCTGTATTATTTTTTTAATTTTTTTTGCTGCCTTATTTTCTTAATTTTTATTTTTTAAATATATTGATTTTACAGAGAGGAAGGAAGAGTGATAGAGAGTTAGAAACATCAATGAAAGAGAAACCAATCAGCTGCCTCCCGAACGTCCCCCAGTGGGGACAAGCCCACAACCATGCCCTTGTTTAAAATCAAACCCGGGACCCTTCAGTCTGAGGGCGGATGTTCTGTCCACTGAGCCAAACTGGTTAGGGTGGGGCCTTATTTTAATGAGTACTTTTACCTTTTGAATGGATGATTTTTGGGTTCTTTGTAAGATTTTATAACAAAGAAATTAATGTATATATTGTATCTCTTTCAGAGGGTGGTCAGATACATTCTCAAACAAGATGTCCCATCCTCCTTAGAAGATGCTTTGAAGGTGGCCCAAGCATACATGTTGCCTTCTGATGAAATCTACAGTCTGAGGATTATAGACCTGATAGATAGAGATCAGGTTTGAAAGTTTTATAATGTCCTTTCTTTCGTATGGTTACTGTGTTAGCGAAACTATTAAAAACTGAAAACAACCGAATTATTAGCTACATAGATTAACACAAGATAAAGTTATACCAAGATAAAAACATTGACTGTTAGGTTGATGATGTTTTTCATTCTGTAGGTTCTGTAAAGTGTTTTGTGAATAGCTAATGGGTTTTCACACTCTTTACTACTTAACAAAATTCAGATTTTCTGTGGAACCCTTTGATTCCAGAATAGGATATGGGCTTTTTATTTTTATTCAGAAGTGTCATTATTTTTCCATAATTCAATAAGCATAGAATTACAAAGTACAACAAGTGGTATTTTAATTTAATTTCTTTATTATCAACAGAATGTTCATATTTTTTTATCTTATCGTAATCTAGTTTTTGTTGTTGTTTTTAAATATATTATTGATTTTTTTACAGAGAGGAAGGGAGAAAGATAGAGAGCTAGAAACATCGATGAAAGAGAAACATCAATCAGCTGCCTTCTGCACACCTCCTACTGGGGATGTGCCCACAACCAAGGTACATGCCCTTGATCGGAATCGAACCTGGGATCCTTCAGTCCACAGGCCGACTCTATCTACTGAGCCAAACCAGTTTTGGCTATAATCTGGTTTTCAAAATATTTTTTTATCTTTAAATAAAAAATGAGAAGTAAGTCCCAACTGTTTTTGTTTGTTTGTTTGTGGTTTTTTTTTTTTTTTTTGCACAAAGCTGTTAACTTTTTTCTTCCTTCAAACACTACTTATAGGGTGAGGACTGTGTGCTTTTGCTGAGGTCTCTGCCTCCAGAGGAAGCTAGGAAGACTGCAGAAAGAGTCATTATATGGGCACGATTGACAATGCAAGAAGAACCAGATGGTTCTAAAGAGGTGAGGTTTTCACTGAATAAAATGTAGATAAATCCAATTTTTATGGAGAGGAAGCAATAAGGTATAAGTTCAAATGTGAATATCTGCTCTTCTCACTGCTAGACTGGCCTAATATAAACATTCCTGTGTTGATGCTCTATATAGAAAAAAAGCCAGCTGGCCGTGTTCCCAGTAGTTGAGCATCAACCATGGACCAAGAGGTTACCAGTTGGATTCCAGGTCAGGGCACATGCCCAGGTTGTGGGCTCAATCCCCAGTAGAGGGCATGCAGGAGGCAGCCAATTGATGTTTCTCTCTCTCAAAATCAATAAAAACATTTTTTAAATAATAAAAAATGCCATTTTAATAATAAGTTGGTATAAATTTAAAAAAAATAAAAATTTTTAAAAATAAAGATAAAAGTCACATAGCTTTGGCTTGAGCCCACACTAAATGAATTAGGATTAATTGAAGTCTTTGTTGTACATAGGAGTTTCCCATCATGCCTTGCAGTATAAACAATTTTCCTCATTGTATGGGTCGTGGTCATTACTATCAAATGTCAGCCACAGAAATAGTATAAATATGAATTATCTTAGGAGGTTGAAACTTAGAAACCCTTTCAAGAGAGCCAGTTCACTTCTTTATAGGAATAAGGAACCAACTACCTAATTTACCCAGGGTAGCTAAGTTTTTTAAACCTTTAGAGAGAGATACCTCCTAACCTGTCTCAGCAGTTCACATAATTTTTTAATTTTAAAAAGAGAAATGAGGTATGTGGTATTTTTGGGGGGGAGGGGACAGCAGGGAGGACATTTCTTGGTTCCCCAGCTCCCAGTAACAGAACTCTCAATATTTCAGCAAATTTTTTTTTTTCTTCAAATTGTAAGAGAAAGTTTACTTAGAAAGTTACAAAGGTACAGAAATAAGCCGGTTGGACTGCATAGGCCCAGGAAACACATTACAGAAGCAAAAGCAGGGCCTTTGGAGCTTAGGAGAGGGAAAGGCAAAGGTAACTTACGGGGGGCTAAGAAGGTGGGGGGGGGCGCAAAGAGTGAAATGTGGAAATGCACTGGGAGGGCTTGTGAGAGGGACTTTCCAGCAATTTTTTACTGTTTTTTTCTAATCCCATAGTTTTCATGTATTTGTTATGTGTGTGTACTACCAAAGTGGCAAATAAGGAAGTAGATTTCATTTTGCCTCTTTCTTTTTAGGACAAGGCCTGGAGAATGTCTGTAGTGAAGACTTCAGTAGACATTCTTAAAATACTGTGCGACATTCAGAAAGGTAACGTGTACCTCTGTCCCCTCACCTTGGCAGAAGGGAGCATCAATGCCAATCTCACCCTGACCCACAGTTGTTCCGCTGTGATGGTTTTTGCTAACCTCACCCACTTTTCTTCGTGAAAAGTCTTCTTTGCCTTATTCTATTGATTTGTAGCATAAGAATAGATGTAACTAAAATCAACTTTTCTTTCTTTTATGTCTCAGTAAGCTATTTCGTGCTAGACTAGATTTCTTTGGTGCTTTGCACTTTTTATTTATATTTCTTCTTATCATTTGGTTATGATGGGAGGGAACCTATTTAATCTTGAACTTAAAATGATTAACAAAGTAACTCTCGAGGGCAGAAAGAAGAGCTACATTTTATTTCAGAAAAATTGCCAGTTTTCTTGTAATCTGTAAACTTCTCTTTTGTACCTTCCGAAAGAATAATTAGATTTCTTTTTGAACTTAAGTTGTCTTAAATCAGCATCTCAATAGACCTAGCTAATTAAAATTTTGGCTTTTATAAATTCTGATAATGTGGGAACTTGGATGTCTGCTATAACTAAAAATTTTAATTACAGACAATCTGCAGATGAAGGATGAATGTGAAGACATGTTGAATCTATTTAAAACTGTTGCTAGCTTACAGGTAAAGGTATTAAGCTGTGTTGAACATTATTACTGGACTAGTCAGTGCCTTTGACATAGATGGTCAGCCCCTCCTTAAAGTTTTCTGCTCAGGCCTTCACAGACTGGATATCCTGTCTACTCTTTCAGAGTGTCTTAAGTATTTTTTTACATAGTTTTATTTTAGACACTCAGCTTTCTTAAAGATTAATACTTGTTACCTTTGATTTGATTAACTGTCCTAAGATTTAAGATTTGAAAATAATTAATTTTATTTTGGCTCTAGGGCCTTCCTAATATAAAAAATTGCATAAATAAAAGGACTTTCAAAGTTAAGGGATAAATTTTATTAAATAGAAAGAAGTTTTATCAAAAGAGAATCTCTTGGTGAAAACTTAAATTAATGCTGGCAGATTTAACTCTCAAAATATAGCCCATGGAATTCTAAGGGACCCTGAAACTCTCTCCGGGGGCCATGAGATAAAAATTACTTTGACAGCAATAATAAGGAATTGTTTAGGGATTTTTGTTCATAGACTTTGTGAAGTGATAACGTCGTCACTCTGAAGACACTTTTAATAGCCCCTTTTGTTTGAAAAATTTCTCAAGCTTAATTTCTAATATGGTAATAATTGATAGATATCCCATAAGCAAACTTCTTGGGGTCCTCGGAGTATCCAGGGGTGCTGCACCAAAAGTTTGAGACCTTCTATATTAGTCAACAGATGTCTCCATGAAAAGCACCTGGAGAGTCAGCATAAGTTAACTTCTTTATGTTCTTAAATTTGAAAGAGAGATTTTAAAGCAGTGGTTTTGATCCAGGCAAAGTCATGTGTATTTTCCATGCTACTGTTATTGAACATTTATGACATCAGATCTGGTGGGTGGAGGCCAGGGGTGCTGCTACATGTCCTGCTATACACAAGGCAGCCCGTATCCCAAAGACTCATCTGGCAAGATTGAGAAACCCTGCCCTGAAGTCAGACAGCCAGGTGAAAGGTCTGCCTCACTCCCACCACCTCCTCTTGGTGTCTTCACCTGGGCTTCCGTGGGATGGATTTACTGGATCAGAAAAATCCATTCTCGGTCTGAAGCCAGCAGCCAACCAAGAGTTAGGATAGAAAGAGCAAAGCTGGGTTCTTCAGCCTCCAGAGTAGTCAGTCACCCAGATCGAGTACCTATCCCTCTCTCCCTCTTATTCAGGGATCCCCATGGTTCTGGCCCAAATGTCCACAATGCTGAAGGTGGGAACACCTGGGTGCAAGTGATGTTTTCCTATTTTCTAAACTTGTCATGCTGTTGTCACTTTCATAACTTGAACTGTGAGTGTTTTTTGTTTTAACTGTAAAAGATTTTTTATTACAGTTGACAATCAATATTGTATCCATTTCGGTGTACAGCATAGAGCTTAGCCATTATATGCAGTCTTAAATCCTTAATTTACATAAGTAATCTCTGAGGGAGAGGGCAGAAAGAGGTTGGAGATATCCCGCTGCTTTTTACAACGGACGAACTAAACAGTCCGGGGCTCTGTCTTGCTTTCCTTGTGGCAGGAGAACTTTGAGGTCTTCCTTGCTTTTGAGGATTATAGCGATCATTCCCTGGTAGCGGAGCTCCGCGAACAGTACCTCAAAGCTCAAGAGGTGGCGCAGGCAAAGCACAAACCCAGGGGCACCGCAGAGCCGGCGGCTGTCAAAGAGGGCCTGAGCGCCGAGTCCAAGCTGCACCGACAGGCGCTGGCCCTGCGGGTGTCCGAGCAGGAGCTGGAGGCCGAGCTGACCTTGAGGGCACTAAACGACGGGAAGGTGGGAACGGCGCTGAAGAAGTGCAGGTGCGTTCGGCTCTCTGCACCCCACAGCTCTTTGGAGGGAGCGTTTGCTTTGTTTACTTCTACGGTGGGCAGGGTTTTCCACCACAGTGATTCTTGGTTTCTCACCCTGCGTGCTTCTGGGTCCGAAGGTGGTACCATAGAGGACAATGGGCTAATACTGCATAGTTAGGTAACCTAACCATTGTGGTTAGGTCACCTTGCATCTGGCAGTTAACAGTATCCTAAACAAGTTGAAAACCAAAACAAACTAGGGACCATGAAGTCATTTTAAAAGTTGTCCGCGGTTGTATATTGATCCAAGAAAGGCCAGGGCACTTACCTTCAATAAGAGGGTTCTCACTTCCAACTCTTCCTTTCTTCCGTAGAGACTTGTTTAAGTATCACTGCAACACGGACACTGGGAAACTGCTGTTTCTGACGTGTCAGAAGCTCTGTCAGATGTTGGCTAACGACGTTCCGATGACAGCCCCTGTGGGACTAAGCCTTCCTTCCGAAATACATGACCTCGCATGCCAAGCTGCCACCACCTGCAGTCCAGGTGACAAGATCTGTCCTACAGAGTTTGATCTTCTGTGGTTCATGTCATACCTAGCTCCCAAATACTACCCCTTTACAGTTGGACATTGCAGTCTCGAGAGAAGAGGTCTCTCGTATCTCCTTTTTACAAAGGGATGATTACGATCCATTCTCTGTGGGGATTATTAAAACCTTACCAAAGAGTAACGATGTCATTTCGGACCGTGATGATGTTCATTTTTGTAGGACTGTGAAATTCCTTGCCCCACCCCCATACCTGGTCTTACTTTCCAGCCAAGCTCAAGACTTGCATTTCTTAGGGTTATGTGGAAACCTTTCCGCTTTGTGGCCTTCCTGAGAATTTTGAATCGTGATTATTAAAAGGTTGTCAGTATTCTAAATAAGTTTACTATTAGTTTAATGATGTTTATTGGTTGTCTTTCAGATTTTCTCCTAGATGCTCTGGAACTATGTAAATATACTCTCATGGCAGTAGAACTTTCCAGACAGTGCCAGATGGATGACGGGGGAATCCTAATGAAAGTAAATTGCTTTTGAATTTTTTCCTTAAGCCAAAGCTCTGCCACTCCATATGCACCACTTTTAAGTCATATGAGTAGTCTACACAAATACTGGCTGATCTCTTGTAGTTTCTTATGCTGGACCAGGGGCATGAAGCCACTTCTTTTCCAGTCACATTTATTGCCTCTAATTTGCACAGTCTTAGGAAATATTGGCCTCAAACAAGGCACTCTGAGCATTGTCCTTATCTTAGGCTAACAGTTTAATTTAAAATGGCATTGTTGCCCTGACTGGTTTTGCTCAGTGGACAGAGCGTCAGCCTGAGGACTGAAGGGTCCCAGATTGGATTCCAGTCAAGGGCGTGTACCTTAGTTGCTGGCACATGCCCAGTGGAGGGTGTGCAGGAGGCAGCTGATCAATGTTTCTCTCTCATTGATGTTTCTAACTCTCTATCCCTCTCCCTTCCTCTCTGTAAAAAATCAATAAAATATATTTAAAAAATAAAATAAAATGGCATTGTTGCCCTAGCCGGTTTGGCTCAGTAGATAGAGCGTAGGCCTGCAGACCGAGGTCCTGGGTTCAATTCCGGGTCAAGGGCACATATCTCAGTTGCAGGCTTCTTCCTGGATGGGGCCCTGGTCAGGCATGTCCAGGAAGTAACGAATCAATGTGTTTCTCTCACATCGATATTTCTCTCTGTCTCTCCTTCTCTCTCCCCCTCTCTCTGAAAATCAATGGAAAAATATCCTTGGGTGAGAACTTTAAAATAAAATAAATAACATAACATAAAATGGCATTGGTAGACTGGCCAGTGTGGCTCAGTGGTTGAGCATCAACCTATGAACTAGGAGGTCACGGTTCAATTCCCAGTCAGGGCACATGCTCGGGTTGCAGGTCAGATCCTCAGTGTTGGGCATGCTGGAAGCAGCTGATCAGTGATTCTCATCATTGATGTTTCTATCTCTCCCCTTCTCCCTTTCTCTCTGAAATCAGTAAAAATATATTTTAAATAGGTAGTAAAATAAAATGGCATTGTTATAAGCCATTGACCAGAAGGAATAGACTATGTAGTTATATTTGACCATCACACTGCATTTGATTCTAATATCCCTGATTCTGGATTGTGCTTGGTGAGGATAGTGTTGTTTGCTTTGGAGTTTCCTTATGAGTATCTTCTCTGTGCGACTTGGTCTTTAGACTTCCTTCGGAACACACAAAGACCCCTATGAAGAGTGGTCCTACAGCGACTTCTTCAGTGAAGATGGAATCGTTCTTGAGTCGCAGATGGTGCTTCCTGTGATTTACGAGCTGATTTCATCACTGGTCCCTCTAGCTGGTAAATCTCATTCATGGCCTCACTGTCTGTGTATCTCTGCTTTATGGACAGGAGTTTAAATTATAGAAGTCTGGAACCAGAACAACATAGTAATGTAGACGAACCTCCCTGGCATCATGCTAAGCAAAAGAAGCCAGACACAAAAGAATGTCTCTGTGGTATGCATATGTGCTCCATGGGAGAGTTATTGTCTTGAGTTTTATTTAATTTATTCTCTTTTGTAGAAAGCAAGAGACATCCCCTGGATTCTGCGAGTTTATCGTACTGCTCCATTAGTGAAGGTATTTGACATAAAAAATGCACAGCCTTTGTATGATGATTTTGTAAATATACCAATGTAGATATTCCTTAAAATCCTGAATATGACTCTGACTTAATGTTCTTAATATAGTTACTTATTTACTAGAGGCCCAGCGCACAAAATGTGTGCACATGTACGGTTCCTAGGCCTGGCCTGCCATCAGGGCCAGCTTCCTCTCACTCTCGGTTTCCAGTTTGCCATCAGGCTATTAGAGCCTGCTGGCCGGGGGAGGGACCAAGAGGTTGGCAGCTCCCACCTGTGCCGTGGGTCGCCCTCTGCGTGTGGGGTGACTGGCAGTGTGGGGCCTTGGCCTGGTGCTATCTGCATCCTCTGCCACCCACCTCTGGTTCCCCGTTTGCCATCAGGTGATGGGAGCCTGCCAGCCAGGAAAAGGGCCCCAGAGGTGGTCAGTGCGTCTCAATGACTGGCTGCGTGGTTGTTCCACCATTAGGGTCAATTTGCATATTGCCCTTTTGTTATATAGGGTTACTATTACATTGTTATTCTTTCAGAGGGTCAGAAAACTATGTGATTAGACTTTATAGCATTAACTTTTGAAGCTGTTCATAAAATTTGGTCTTCTAAGTGGAGAAATGGTTCCCTCGGGTAATGATTTAAGCATCTCAAAATAGGCAAGTCACAATCAAAATACCTTATAGTCTAGTGGACATCAAGATTTTCTGGCTTAAACCAACCTGCATTGTTGATTCATTTACTAACTTGGAGACCATTATCTCCAGTGAAGTATTTCTGTCCCTCAAAACAATTTCTAATAATGTGATCTAATTTGTTCAAAAATACCTAAATATTAAAGTACTTTTATCATTTCACAGGAGACAGCCTTACTTTATTACCTAGTATAAATTCCATCTCCGCCCTGCTTCAGAGCCTGCAAGAATCGAGCCAGTGGGAGCTGGCTCTGAGATTTGTCGTTCTTTCATTTGGTACCTGTCTTCAGTACTCTGTGTCAAACTTCATGGATGCCAGTTTGAGTGAAAAGGTACAGTTCGAGAACAGATACTTTGGGTGAACACAGACACACAAACACTGCCAAAAGAGGCATTTGGGGTCCACATTTTCCTATTTGGCTCTATAACAAATCAATAATTTGTCATATTTAAGAAGCATTTGTTGAGTTTCCCTAAGATTCAGATGGTGTTCAGATCCTTGCACTCATTTCATATTCAATCTTTGTAGCAACCCCAAGACTCGCCATTTTCCAAATGAGGAAACCTCCAAGGTCAGGGGTCACATGAGGCCAAAACTCTCTGCCTGCTGTTTGTTCTCTTGTGGCCCGAATTATACTTACTGCCCGAAAGCATCAGTGAACAGATTCTAGAAGACAAGCTGCCTGTTTGTAACTTGCCTTTGAAGCTGGTCTCAGGGGGTTGCAATCATTGCTACTACTCAGCTGCTGTTTATTAATAACAAATTTTTAAAAATAAACTTCATTGAAGTCTAGCTTTCAAAATTGAAATGCACATGTTTGAAGTTTGTCAACCAATTTATTCACCTTGTCAACAACACCACAATTAAGATACAGACTCAAAAGGTATAGAATGACTTAAAAATCTAGATATTTGAGGTCAGCCGGTGTAGGTAAGTGGTGGAGTGTTGACCTATGAACTAGGAGGTTATGGATCAATTCTCGGTCAGGGCACATGCCCAGCTTTCAGGCTCCATCCCCTGTGGGGGGCATGGAGGAGACAGCCGGTCAATGATCCTCTCTCATCATAGATGTTTCTATCTCTCCCTTCTGCTCTGAAATAAATAAAAATATTTTTAAATAAATAAATAATGAAAATCTAGACATTTGAAAAGATTTCTTTTTGCCCTTTCCCAGTCAGTTCTCCCCAGCCCCAGTTCTGCCATTATAGATTAAGTGCCCATGTTTTTTGCATATATTGGTGAAAGTTTTCGAAATGATGCATAGAAGTGAACCTAACAAGTTTTTTTGTTCTTTCTTAAAAGTTGTTTGGAGAGGCCATGTTAGTTAACTCCAGGAAAGTTATGGTGGCACTGAAAGAGAAAGCCATTACGTTTGTCAGGGGGAATGCTGCAACACTATTGCACAAAGTGAGTATCTGTTCTTGGTAAGCTGTTTTGTTTTAGATGGTTTTTTTCTCTCTCTCTCCTGATTGCTTCTGATGTTTCAGGTTAAGACTGAAGAGGGAGCCCAGCCCACATGGCTCAATGGTTGAGCTCATAGTTTGATTCCCGGTTAGGGCACATGCCCAGGTTGCAAGCTTGATGCCAATGTGGGGCGTGCAGCAGGCAGCCGATCAGTGATTCTCTCTCATCATTAATGTTTCTATCTCTCCCATTCTCCTCCTCTGAAATCAATAAAAATGTATATATTTTTTAAAAAGAGTGAAGAGTGGGAGGAGATTTGAAGAAAGTGATGAGGTAGTCATTCAAAAGAAAGGGTAAGGTTACTGTGCCATAAAGAACACAGTCATTTTTTTTGTTTTTGTTTGTTTGTTAATCCTCACCCAAGGATATTTTTCTATTTACTTTTAGAGAGAGTAGGAGGGAGGGAGAGAGACAGAAACATCGATGTGAGAAATACACATCAATTTGGTTGCCTCCTGAATGCACTTTGATCAGGGCCAGGGATCGACCATGCAACCGAGGTCCATGCCCTTGACCAGAGTCAATACTGGGACCCTTCAGAATGCAGACCAATGCTCTATCCCCTGAGCCAAAACTGGCCAGTGCTAGAACACAATTCTTATAGTTGCTTTCCTTAAACTTCTAATATTGATAAAGGACATTACAACTAAACAAATTGGAACTGTGTTACAATAACTAACCTTGTGTGAAATGTTTGTTGTTTAATAGGGTCTGTAATTAAATTTAATGACGAGCTTTTAGAGCCCATTTTCTGTTTTGATGGTAAAGAATTTGCTTCTCTTGGTGCTTTCTTCCCATAGGTATTCAATTGTCGCCTGGTGGATCTTGACTTGGCATTGAGTTACTGCACTCTCTTACCCCAAAAAGAAGTGTTTGAAAATCTCTGGAAGCTCATCGATAAAGCATGGCAGAATTACGACAAAATTTTGGTATGACCTGGGAGCACACACTGTTAATACTTAAAATATTGAAGATTTAGCCCCGCTGGCATAGCTCAGTGGTTGGCCATCAATCTATGAACCAGAAGGTCATATTCAATTCCCAGTCAGGGCACATACCTGGTTTGCGGGCTCAATCCCCAGTGTGGTTGTGCAGCCAATCAATGCTTCTCCATTGATGTTTCTATCTCTCCCTCTCCTTTCCTCTCTGAAATCAATGAAAATACTTTTTTAAAAAATATTGAAGATTTGGGGGGAAAAAAGGAAGTTGGCTTTGTCATCAGATCTTAAGATTTCACAGAAGGAATGTCATACTAACTCACTTGGTTTCTGCCAGCTTTTGCTTGATTAGTGGCACTTTGGTGAATGTATGAGTGTCCTAAGCATTGCTCAGCCAAAAGAATTACAATGTTTTATTTCTTAAAACCTGTATGAAGCCATAGACCTCATTTCTTATGCTACTCTAATGTATTTGAATCCTTTGAGCTACGACATTGTTCTTTTTTGTACGGCAAAGTTTAATTAATGCAAAATTTCTCTTTGATGTCTGTGTTTTAAAATTTGGGGAAAGGGAAGTTGCTTTTGCTTCATGCCAAAAGCTGAATGACCTGAATGGTGTATAAGCAATGACTGTGTACGGAGCAAGATATAGCATGTCTCATTACTAGCAGAAAGAAAGGTTATGATTGTTATTGTTGGTTTTCATCTAAAAGGTATTGGAACATATTCTGTGTGCAGTTGGATTTTAATTGTTTTCATTTTTTAGGCAATATCTCTGGTGGGCTCTCAGCTGGCCAGTCTCTATCATGAAACAGAAATGGAGCTCAGATTTCGTGAACTAAGTACTGATGCCCAGTGGGGTATTCGCCTTGGTAAACTTGGTGTAAGTATTCTCTGTGGCACTGAAAATTCCATACATTCTAATATCTTCCCAGTTAGGAAACTTCAGAGATCTCGGTCTTTTGGGGAGAGAAATATATGTATATATGTATATGTATGTTTTATATATATGTGTATGTATATATTAAGTACACTCGTTGGTACTTTCAAAGAAGTAGGGGCCTTTTGTCTCATTTTCTTTATATTTTTAAGGAAATTAGAAGAGGCTTGACATCATTTTCATCTGTTTACTTTCTCATTTATAGGAATATGTCTAGCATTAATTGACATTTATACTATTTCAGGCCTAGCCTTTAGCCTCATACTTTTGTGCTGCTGATATTTGGCTTAAGATAATATTAAAATGTAGGTACAAGTGCACTAAGCTTTAAGAACTCCGACTAGGGGAAAAGTAAGTGGCCCTTATTTTTACTTTGCAAACACAAACAAAATCCTATTTTTCTTGACTATAAATGTAAAACGTTTTATTTAATATGCAAATAGTTGACCTACCAAGAATGTAACCAGTACAGCCATGGTATGTGTTTTGGGGTGTAACTCCTATGCAATCATGAGACTGGTTGTTGCTAACAACCAAACTTACTGCTGAAGAGGCAAGGGTTAATGTGACTGAAAGGGATTTTGTACCTGAAGTCTCCGAATGGTGGTCAAATTGGGTAGTGTGCTAAAAAAAAACAAGTTGGGGGAGTCTCAGAAAAATGCTTTTCTATTTAAAAAAAAGATAGTAAAAAGACACAATGCGATGATGCCCTTATTCTAATGCATTTCAGTTTAATGGGGTTTTTTGTTTTGATCTTTTATTTCTAGATTTCTTTTCAGCCGGTTTTCAGGCAACATTTTCTCACCAAGAAAGACCTCATTAAAGCTCTTGTGGAGAATACAGATATGGACACAAGCCTCATTCTGGAATATTGCAGGTAACGCTTACAACTTGAATGGTGTTTTTGCTGTTAACCATATAAACTGTGGCAATCCTTAGCGTGAGAGCACAGTAGTAGGGATGATTATTACCTGTGGTCCCCAGACCTCTGATATTTCTTTTTTTTTTCCCAATTGATTTCAGAGAAAGGAAAGGAGAGGGAGAGACAGATAGAAACATCAATGATTGGAGAAAATCATTAATCAGCTGCCTCCTGCACACCCAAAGCCCGGGCATGTACCCTGACTGGGAATCAAACCCTGACTTCCTGGTTCATAGGTCAACACTCAGTGGTGTTTTCTTTTGCTCATCCTCAAACTGAATAAATCCAGGATTAAATTCTCGTGAGACATCACCTTTTTAAGTGTTTTCCCAAACTCCCCTCATGATTGGCATCGCCTAGGACACATGATTAAAAGAAAGTACAGATTCCTGGGCCCTTCCCTGGCAAAGGCCCAGGAATCTGATCCTTAGTAGGAGCTGCAGATGACTCCCACAGTCAGGGAAGTTTGGGGGTACTTATTTGAGCCATTAAACTTCTAACTGAGATCCATTTAGGAGCAAGGTAATCTTAAATACAAAATCAGTGAAAAGGAGGATTTAGGGAGAATTTTTAAAAATAGTTTAATAAGTGAATAAAAAAGTTAAATGTTACAGATACAATTTACTGTGATGAGTAGGAATAGATGATTGGTAATTTATATCTTAGAGGTTTCTAATAGAATGACCAATTTCCTGGCACATTATTAGTTTCAAAGAGCTGTCACACACATCTCATTTAATTTTTACAGTTTTTATTGCATATTATCAGTTTATATATCTCTCCCCTAGATAGGCTTCAGTCTCATCGTGAGCATAAATACCTTCAATTTTTAAAAGAGCTGAGCACTCTCTCTGGTTCCACATACCCTGCTGGTAGCCACAGAAATGATCGTGGACCACAGCCTTCCAGACATATTGGTAGTTTTAAGGGTCCTGGTGCCACCAGGCCTCCACAGGCTCGAAGGTGGCAGAGGAGCAAGAGTAACCTTTGACCTTTTTTTTTTTTTAAAGGCAGCAGTTAAATCCGGTGACAGATTAGCTGGTCGATTGTAAGACTGGACAACAGGAGGGTTAGGTTTCAGCGATAGGAGCAGGGACTTACGTTTTCCGAGAAATCTGTGTGGGAGCGCATGCATTTGCGGGGATCGGTGCGTAACCGAACACTTCTCTTAGCACCTTCCAGCTGAACTGTGATGCCGCCCTTCAGCTGTTCATCGAAACGCTGCTGCACAACTCCAACGCCAGCCACAGCCGGGGCGACGCGAGCTCCGCCTCGGCAGCGCAGCGGCACGACGGGCTGCTGGCCAAAGTCCTGGAAATGGTGCCCTTGCTGACCAGCACCAAAGACTTGGTCATCAGCCTCAGTGGGATACTCCATAAGGTAGAGTTGTGTGACGTGAACCACAGCCTTGGTCATCAGCGTTAGTGTGGCGGGCTCTGAGAGGGAGAGGGGGGGTGGAATCAGTACTGAGGGCCATTTTAAGTGTCCCTCTCCACTTAATTAATTAGCTGTGTAGGAACAAATGGGAAGTGTAAGCTCTGTGGTATTTTATAAACTTTTACTTTTGAAGTAATTTTAGATTTTTAATATAGCTTAATACAGCAGTGTTTCTCTTTTTAAAAAGTAGATACAGCCTTTTTTTTTTCAGATTTTAATAAATAGCATATATTCTTTGAGAAGCTAGAGAGAAAGGTATAAACCTAAAACGTGAAAAATTTTAACCCTACTCCCATAGATAAAAATGTTAATAACTTGGTGACTATCTTACACTAAGAATATTATCCTGTTCCTCTCTTTTTTCACTTACTATATTATTTTGTCAGAAAATATCCATCCATCTCATTTTTGACAAATATGTATTTATTATGCCACAATGGATGAAATCTGTGTTTTATCAAGCCTTTATAGATGAACTTTTAAATTATTTGTAACTTTTTTTCCCCTATAAATTGTTACAATGAATATCTTCATGCATACATATTTGCCTTGTTTATTTTTGTTAATTTTTGTTAGGAGGTCTGGAATTTTTATGTCAAGAGGTAGTTTGGTGGTGGGATGAAGTTAGATGGAAGGAGAAGTAAGATTACAAAAAATACTTCAGTTTTATATTTTGCTTGCACTTTGGCAAAAATTATATATAACTTGCTCAAAATCATTAGGTACCATAGAGATCATCTTCCCACTTTGTTCAGTGTTATTCATGTTCCTTGGGTTGGCATTTAAAAAATGAAAAAAAAAAACCTAGTGATATATAAGTAGAAACAGAGAACAAAGAGAGTATTTCCTTTTTTAAACATATAGATGCCACCCAGGTAACTATTCATGTCTGTGTATGATTAGAGCTGGAATGGGATCCTAGGAGAAATTTGCTTAAAGGCCACACTTAGTTATGTCATTTCCAAGAAAAAGTCAGTTTCCTTCTATTCTAATTTGCCCATCATAAATGGAAGAAATAAAATTTCAATTTTACAATCGTCCAAAATTATAAAATTTTAATATATTTCTTATTAGGGTTTTAGGGCTGTAAGAACCTCTTTATTAAAACGACATTGCTTTATCCAGCTTTAAAGAAGTCATTTTGAGACATTTTAAAGCATGTATGTTTATCCTAACAGAACTAATTTTAGAAGTGAGAAAGTTTGTTTTTTAAAGAATAATTTACCATTGCTGTGCACTGAGATTTTGTATTTATAGTCTCTCTACTAATGAACATAACCGAATAAAACGAGCTTCCAGCCAGGTACCATCTTCTCAAGGTTTGATATATTTTTGTTTTTATATAGTTGGATCCCTATGACTATGAAATGGTTGAAGTTGTCCTGAAAGTTATTGAAAGAGCTGATGAAAAAATAACCAACATTAATATTAATCAGGTATAACAAATATATTTTTTAATTATCTTTTTATTTTTATTTTGATCCTTAAAAAATTAATTATCTCATGTCTTTCTAGGCGGTCCTTTGAGGTTCCTCAAAACTCCATGTTTTATTCTAGTTTCTTTTCTTTAAAAGGGATACAGAAATAATTTTTTTGTGCTTCCCATATTTTTATCACTTACCTTAATTTAGTTTTTGCTGGAGCGAGGCGTTTTAAATCTAAGAACAAAGTCAGTAACAGACTGATTTGGAAAAATTAAGGGAAAACTATTGGTTATGACAGGCGGTATGTCATGTACCCACATTTGAGTCAGCTTTTCTCTATTAGTAGATAGGTCTAGGACTCACTCCATTCTATTTCTGTACTTTCAGTAACTTCTTAGTTTTTTTTTTTTTAATTTTGGTCATAGTAGCTTTTATGTCTTCTTTTTAAATTGGATTTTTTAAAAAATGAGTTGATTCAAAAGGTAATTTATATTTGCCTAAGAAATATGAGATATAAACCAAAGAGAAGTAAAGGATATAGAGGGTTAATTTTAGATCTTCTGCATCTATATTTAAAATGAAATCAAGTTTTTTTAGAGAGAGCTCTCAAACTATTTGAAGAGAGCACAGGGAACTGCCAAACTCTCCTTTACCAAACCTCCCACCAGCAGCAGGGTTCCATTGGATTTACATGGTATAATTTCTTTCATGACCATACTCATTATGGTTTAGAAGAATAACATTAAAAGGTAAAACTACAAAAGATTTCCATCATCTTGATGAAAATAATACCATCTCAGAAACAAATCTATGATGGTATAGAGTTGGGTGATTTTTTTTTCTTTTTTTAATTTCAGAGAAGAAGAAAAAGGGAGAGAGAGAGAGAGAAACATCAATGATGAGAGAGAATCATTGATCAGCTGCCTCCTGCATGCCCCTCATTGAGGTCAAGCCCACAATGAAACCAAGACCTCCTAGTTCATACATGGGTTGATGCTCAACCACTGAGCTACACTGGCTAGTCAAGAGGTAGATGATTTTAAGACACATGGGTAATTCAATATCAAAGGAAAATGTTTCTTCTTGGGATACAGGCATTGAGTCTTCTAAAGCATCTGAAGTCCTACAGGAGAATTTCCCCCCCAGTGGACCTCGAGTATCAGTATATGTTGGAGCACGTGATAACGTTGCCATCAGCCGCCCAAACCAGACTGCCTTTCCACCTAATATTTTTTGGCACGGCGCAGAACTTCTGGAAAATCCTCTGTATGTTCTTTCCCTTCTTACAAATGTTACTGAGCAGCCAACGTTTTCTTCGTAAGCAATTCACACCGCCCTTGTTCCTTTCCAGCTACAGAGCTCAGTGAAGAATCCTTCCCCACTCTGCTCCTCATTTCCAAGTTAATGAAGGTACTGGGCACCAGCTCTGCAAGATGCTTCCTTATCCTTTCGCTAATAGGGTCCTGGGGAGAGGATTTTACGCTGCTTTCTTTCACCTACCGATCAGCCTTAACTTTTCTTGTTTTCTTCTTTCAAGTTTTCTTTGGACACTCTATATGTGTCTGTCGCCAAGCATGTCTTTGAAAAAAAACTGAAGCCAAAGCTATTGAAGTCCCCACCAGCTAAGTCCTCCACCCTGATTAAAAAGGAAGTAACGAAGATCGCCCAGACCATCGAGTCCTACTTACTCTCCATAGTCAACCCGGAGTGGGCTGTGGCTATTGCCTTCAGTCTTGCCCAGGATATCCCAGAAGGTAGGGGTTCTTCCTATAACTGCCCTTAGGATGGGTAGCTGTGTTGCTTTATGAACTTTTAGTAAAAACAAAACAAAACAAAAAAACCCTACATTCATAGTTTGAGGAGAAGCAGTATGATGATTAAAAAAGTATGTGCCCCTTCTCTTTTCTTGTTCTACTGTTGGGTGTTAAAATGGCCCAATTAAGTAAGAAAGGCTCCTTGCTGCTTGCTCAGGGCGTGTGGATGTGAGCTCCACCGTGACAGTGGGAATATAAATTGATGCTTAACTTCCCAATATCCAGTCACACTTCCAATAAATGAGTCCTTAGATAGTCTCACCTAGTCACAAAGGTATTTTTCTGTCCAGGTACTTGTTGCCATGGTTTTTGTTGTAACAGAAGTTGGAAAAAAAAAACAAACTATTTTTAAAATTTTTTCATTGGTCAGAAAGTGGTTTTTAAAGTGGAGCATATTCATAGAACGGAATGCTATGTAGTTGATTTGGAAAGATGTCCAGATGTTATACATGTATACATACATATACTTATACATTTTCCTTGTTCTTGAATTTATTGAGGTGACACTGGCTAACAAAATTATACAGATTTCATGTGCACGATTCCACATCACATCATCTGTACACTGTATTGTGTGTTCACCACCCCAAGTCAACTCTTTCCATCACCGTTAATCTCTCCTATACTCTTCTCCACCTCTCCCTAGCCCCACTCTCGAACAATCGCCACACTGTTGTCTGTGCCCATAAGTTTTTCTTTTTTTTTCTTTTTTACTCAATTCCCCCATCCCCCAATCCTGCATTCCCTTCCCCTTCCAACAGTCGTCAGCCTGGGCTCTATCTGTGAGTCTGTCTCTATTTTGCATGTTAGTTTATTTTGTTCATTAGATTCCAGAAATGAGTGAGATCATGTGGCACTTTTCTTTCTCTGACTGGCATATTTCACTTAACATAATGCTCTCCAGGTCCATCCATGGCTGTCGCAAAGGGCCAAGATATATATTAAGTGAGAACAGCAAATTGTACTGTGTGTATGATCTTATTCCATTTGACTTAAAATGTGTGTGCGTACACACCGAAAACTTTGGAAGAATATAAGACTTTGAAATAGCCTTAGCCAGTTTGGCTCAGTGAATAGAGCGTTGGCCTGCAGACTCAAGGGTCCCAGGTTTGATTTTGGAATAGAGCGTTGGCCTGCAGACTCAAGGGTCCCAGGTTCGATTTCAGTCAAGGTTATATACCTTGGTTGCAGGCACACACCCAATAGGGAGTGTGCAGGAGACAGCTGATCGATGTTTCAAACTCTCTATCTCCTTCCTCTCTGTAAAAAAATCAAATATATTAAAACAAAAAATACTTAGAAATAGAAGCTGAACAGGGGCCTCTGGGTTTACTTCCTAGTTTGTATTTTTCTGTCCTGTTTAGGTTGTTCTTTACTATAAGCATGCATTTTTATAACTAAAAAAAATAAAATAAAACTTTTGCTAATTTGATTAAAATACATTGTTTTGAGAGTATTAGGATTTGCTTTGGTCTTTATCTTTTCAGGTCCCTTCAAGATGTCCTCCTTGAAATTCTGCCTGTATTTAACTGAGAGATGGCTACAGAATATCCCACCTGAGGTGTGTCTGAACTCTAAAATCGAAGACTCCACTTTCTTTTTTATTTAAACTAGAGGCCCAGTGCATGAAATTTGTGCACGGGGGAGGGAGAGTGTCCTTCAGCTCAGCCTGCACACTCCAATCTGGAACCCCTTGAGGGATGTTCGACTGCCCATTTAGGCCCAATCCCACTGGGCAGTCGGACATCCCTCTCACAATCCAGGACTGCTGGCTCCCAACTGCTCACCTGCCTGCCTTCCTGATTGCCCCTAACTGCTTCTGCCTGCCAGCCTAATCACCCCCTAACCACTCTCCTGCCAGCCTGATGATTCCTAATTGCTCTCCTGCCATCCTGTTTGCCCCTAACTGCCCTCCCCTGTAGGCCTGCTCACCCCTAACTGCCCTCTCCTGCAGGCCTGGTCATTCCTAACTGCCCTCCCTTGCAGGCCTGGTCCCCTCCCCCCCAATGCCCTTTTCTGCAGGCCCAGTCACCCCCAACTTCCCTCCTCTACCAGTCTGGTCACCCCCAACTATCCTTCCTTGCAGACCTGATCCCTTTCAACTGCCCTCCCCTGCTGGCCATCTTGTGGTGGCCATCTTTGACCACATGGGGCAGCCATCTTGTGCATTTGAGTGATGGTCAATTTGCATATCACTCTTTTATTAGATAGGATTGTGCTCACCTAGCATTCCTCCTCATCCTGCCATGGTGAGTTTTTCCAGGGTTTTCCAGGGTTCGATGCCTAAAATGGAAAAGGAAAGTGAGGCCTTTGTATTGAATCCTTAAGGATGTAACTAAGGCAGGCCCCTCCCTCCCATGATTGATTAAAAAGGATATTCTATGTCTCCCTCGAGATTTAGAAAGCAAGCGTTTCTCTGTGCTTGGGCCTTTTTAAAGGATGAAACACGTGAGAAAGCCGAGGCTTTGTTGAAGAAGCTCCACATTCAGTACCGGCGATCAGGCACAGAGGCTGTGCTCATAGCCCACAAGCTGAACACGGCAGAGCATCTAAGAGTGATTGGAAAACCAGCACATCTCATTGTCAGCCTGTACGAACATCCTAGCATCAACCTCAGAATTCAGAATGCATCTGGCAAAGACTATCCCGGTGAGGACAACACCCTTGCTATCTTTTTGTCCGAGGAGAGCTATCATTTTGATTCTCAGTTCTCTTGCATTGAGAATGTGGACTTTTCTTTTTTTAATTCTTCATCTTGAATATTTTAGATATTCATGCCGCAGCTAAAGAAATAGCCGAAGTCAATGAAATCAATTTGGAAAAAGTGTGGGACATGTTGCTGAAAAAATGGCTGTGCCCATCCACAAAACCTGGCGAAGTAAGTGTGTCCTCAGAAGTATCTTTCATATCTGTTCTCTCACGCTGGGAGAACCTTCTAATTAGGAGCACAGCATCTTAAAAGAAAAAACTTTTGTTCAGATTAGGACCTCATATTAACTGATGAGTTTTGTGTGTTTTTTTAATATATTTTATTGATTTTTTTTTTTTTTTTTAGAGAGAGGAAGGGAGAGGGATAGAGAGTTAGAAACATCAATGAGAGAGAAACACCGATCAGCTGCCTCCTGCACGCCCCCAAGTAGGGATGTGTCCGCAACCAAGGTACATGCCCTTGACGGGAATCGAACCTGGGACCTTTCAGTCCGTAGGTCAGTGCTCTATCCACTGAGCCAAACCAGTTTCGGTCATCTGAAGAATTTTAATGACGTTTACTTTTTAAAAAAATGTGTGTATTTTTAATGATTTAAGAGAGAAAAGGAGAGAGATTAAAAAAATAAATAAATCAGTGATGAGAGAGAATCATTAATAAGCTTCCTTCTGCTTGCCCCACCTGGGATGGAGTGCACAACCCGGGCATGTGCCCTGGTTGGGAATCGAGGCGTGATCTCCTGGTTCATAGGTGGCTGCTCAATCACTGGGCCATACTGGCTGGGCCACTTTTTCTTTTAGCTTAATTATTGTTTCGCAACTATTTTATCTTTTAGTTGGTGATTCCAGATGAATGTAGGTATAAAAGAAAAGGTCTGTTCTTACACTCAGATTCATGGGATTTACTTTAGTCTGAAGTAATTTCAGTCATACAGGAAAGTTGCAGTAGTAAAAAAGAATTCCTGTCTACCCCTCACCCAGCTCCATCAGAGTTCAATATTCTGCCGTATTTGCTTTATAATTCTCCCTATTATATATATACAGATACATACATATATACATATGTATATGTGTGTGTGTGTGTGTGTGTGTATATATATATTCATAACATTTTTCTGAACCATTTGAGAGTAAAGTGCATACGTTATACCCCTCTACCCTTTAATAGTTACGAGCATATTTTCTAAGAATAAGGGTTTTCTCTTTACCCACAGTATAATTTTCAAATCAGATAATTTAATATTGACATAATATCAATACAATACAAACAGACTTGAATCTATAGTCCATGTTACAATTTAACCAATTGTCCCAATAATGTTCTTTATAGCAGTTTTTCTCCCTGGGACCAGGATCAAGTTCAGGGTTATGTGCAACATTTATTTGTTAAATTTGTAATCTCTTTTAATCTAGAATAGTTCCATGACTTTTTGTTGTCGTTGGTGACACTGACATTTTTGAAGGGGAGAATCCAGTTATTTTCTAAGCTGCCCCTCAATTTGGATTTGTATAGTGTTTTCTCATTATAAGATTCGAATTATGCTTGTTGGGGCAGAGTACTACCTAAACAATATTATGTCCTTCTCAGGGTGTGACATTTGGAGGCCCAGATGTCTGTCTGCCCCAATAGGTGAGGTTAATTTAGATACCTCAGCCCTCGCTGATTTGGCTCAGTGGATAGAGCGTCGGCCCCTTCCCCAGGCCTTCACCGCGCTGTTGTGTGTGTCCATGAATTCGCACTTGAACCTATGTTAACTCTGACGGACACTGTTTTGGAAGGCTACAGGCCAGTTGGTTTGTAAAAAGTCTCATTGTGGATTTGCCCATGTCAGATGTTTTAGAAATAGTATCATTTTTAAATCTAAATTTATGGGGGAATTCAGCAATCCAAATGCAGAAATGTCTGTACTGTTTCCTCTGTAAGTATTTACCAAGAACAGATCTGGGCTTAATTGGGCACAGAGGAGTCCGAGGCATATCTAGGCCCTTTAGAATTCCTCGTTGACTCAGGAACCAGAATGTCGTAACTTACACGTTTGGAGCTCTAAACCGAAAGTTCCTCCAGGCCAGGAACTTGGTCCGTACACAGCACCTAAAACCTTGCTTTGCAAATCCCATAAAAATACACTGAATTGGTGAACAACTCATTTAAAATTCATAGAGTCCTTTTCTTTTAAAAATTACCCAATGACTGTAAGCTTCAGGAGGACAGGAGTGTTGGTTTTGTTTCCTCTGGAACCCAGGTGCCCAGAATGATTGGCACATAGAGAGTGCTCAGTCAATACCTTCTTTGTGTGTGTGTGTGTGTGTGTGTGTGTAATTCTTTATTGTTGAAAGTATTGCACATGTCTCCTTTTCTCCTCTACTGATCCTTCCAACCCACCCCCGTGTCCCCTACTCCAGGATTTCACTACCCCATGGACTGTGTCCATGGGCCATGCCTATATATGTAGATATTTTCTTGATTGAATGAATGTTAGTAAACCCATTTTCTAAGCAAAAATCCTAAAGTAATGAATCGTACTGAAATTTCTTGCATGTAGACATATTTTTTTAAATATACTTTTATTGATTTCAGAGAGAGAGGGAGAGAGAGATAAAAGCATCAGTGATGAGAGAGAATCATTGATGGGTTTACCTCCCGCACATCCCCTCCTGGGGAATCGAGCCCGCAACCTGGGCATGTGCCCTTGACCAGAATCGAACCTGAAACCGCTCAGTCCACAGGCCGACACTCTATCCACTGAGCCAAACTGGCCAGGTCTAGACATAATTTTTATACTGAGTTTTTCATCTAATAGATTTTTCATAATTTTACCTAGCTCAACAAACTTTATTAAGTTTTAACTTTCCTTTCTTCTTTTTTACTTTCTCAAAGAACCCATCAGAAATATTTGAACTTCAAGAAGATGAAGCACTCCGAAGGTATTCTTTCTTTGCTTATATTTATGTTGCCCAGTAGGAATCTTACTAGCAAATTTGTCAGGGGTCGGTTTTGAAAATCCTTTCCTGATAGAACTTGCGTCAGTCGCTGGGAAGAATCAATTCTTTGATAGAGGAGTGAGCAGGTATAAGTATCTCCAGCGCAATAAATAAGAAGCAGCCAAGATCCAGAATTCCTGACCCTTCAGTGAGTTCCTGCTAATGTCGAGGCCTCTCGGAACTCCTTTAGCAGAGACTGCACCTCAGGCACAGGGAAACTTCCAGTTAGTGAGATGTGGCCCAGGGCCCCTTTATGCTTTCTCCCTCCGCTGAGCTGGGTTGGCTCAAACATGGGCCACCAGGATTTCTTCCCTTTCCAACCAGAGACTGAGACCAAAAAAGGCTCATCGATGTCATCCAGGGTCTCAGTCTGGTTGGTCCCAACTTGCTCTCCTGAGAAGACTATCTGGGCCCGAATCAGAAAGAATGTGGTAACCCATTAGTGGTGCCTGGCCCAGGCGTGAGAGAGGGCGTGGAGACACACATGCTAGCTTTCTGCCATTCCCGGTCTAGGCCAGAAGTAGGTCAGGTCAGCCTGGAAGCCCTGTATCAGCCCTGGAGATATGAGAGAGGACGCGGAAGGACAAACCCAAGGAAGGATCGCTCCTGGTTTGGACAGAGCTGGCCTGCCCACCCCCTCCCTCCCCCATGGCCTCCTTTCCTCTGGACTTCACCGTGTGCTTGCATAGTGTTGGGGGCAGAGGCACCTCTGGCTAAGCACGAGGCCGGTAGGCAGGTCCTGGGTTGTCTGACTAAATTAGCCACAGGGAAGTCATGGAAACAACTCAAGAGAGTAAGGGAATCCCAAGAAAGGAATCCCAAAAGGGATTATTTTTCCTTCGTGCCAATTTCATAACTTTTGGCCTTTTCCCACTGAACACTCCACACCCGCCTAGTACACTCAGTGCCACTGATACATTCTGTAGATGAAGACAGAATCATCCATGAGTAGTGGTCAGTGTATTTTGCAGCTATGGTTTCTGTTAATTTTTTAGAATTTAAATGATCAGATCAACTAGCCATTTTATAGTTGAGAAAACTGTTTATTGTGTTATCATCTAGGTAAAAGGGAAAGCAAAAATGTCCTTGACCTCTAACCCTTCAAATCTCTGGGATGCCTAATGACTTTCTCTGTGTATCTAAATGTAACTTTTAAAAACTTTTTTCAGAGTCCTGTACCTCCTCCAGTCTCGTCCAATTGATTATAGTTCAAGAATGCTGTTTATATTTGCAACATCGGCTACACCTGTAAGTCCTAGGAACTCAGTCAAAACTCATGTCCTGCATGTCAGCTTAATATTTTTCTCTGCATACTTGCCGTGCTCAATATCATTAACCGATGATTAAGATAATGCTCACTTGTGTACTTCTTCAAAGTATGCCTTACATTGTAATATCTGCCAGACTCCCGTTAGTGCTGTAACAACCTGCTTAGCAAACCAAATGGTGTGCCAGTTCCCACGGGTTATCTACACTCTCACGGTTGCTAACTCCCTGGTTGGCCAGCATTCCTAATAGCAAGGGGCCAACCAGAGAAAACCCCACCCTGGCCTCGGGGCCCGCGCACCCTGCTTCCCCAGCTGTCACGCACTGAATTTGAGTGGGACCGAACCATCCTTTCGTTTCCCCTAAAGGCCGCACGGCCTCTTTGCTTTCAGGCTTGTGCGTGTAGAAATGTGTGGAGGCCATTGGAACCTGGGGGGAAAGTGTGAGAAGCTAAGGTTGTGTCCTGGACAGCAAGAGGGAAATACCCCCTTTTATTTCTTTGTTTAATATGTTTTATTGATTTTTTACAGAGAGGAAGGGAGAGGGATAGTTAGAAACATCGATGAGAGAGAAACATGGATCAGCTGCCTCCTGCACACCTCCTACTGGGGATGTGCCCTCAACCAAGGTACATGTCCTTGACTGGAATCGAACCTGGGATCTTTCAGTCTGCAGGCTGACGCTCTATCCACTGAGCCAAACCGGTTGGGCAAGGAAATACCCCTTTTTTTCATGCATATCAGTTATAATTTCAGGTAAAAATGGCTTGTTCAGCTCAAAGTACAAGCGCTTTCCCCTGAAAAAAACCCATCACGGTGTAGTATGCCTTATGCACACTTCCCATTTTGTCAGACAGAATATTCATGAGTACATTTTAATTAATGAATATTCACATGTGCGTTCTTATTAATCTATTCGAGTTGAGGTTTAATCACATTAATTTTTACTGCTTCATCGAGAACCTTCTCGAGTGGAGGTCATCACTCATTTTCAGTGCTGTCAGTGCGGGGCTGTGGAGGATGGATACAGCAGCGCTGCCACAGGGCAGGTGTCCCTTCCTCCATTCGAACCAGCAGTGTTATTAGGAAAACAGTTTTGACCGTTCCCTCCTAAATGAGTTCTCGGAACACTCCTCAGGGTTCCATGGACCACACTTTGCCAACTACTGCCTTCCTCAGAGCGGAGATTGACTTTAATTTAGTTTAAAACGATGTTGCTTATGTTACCTGAGTTTTGACTCAAGCACAGCACGCAAACATGCAGCTCCCCAAACCGTGTTGGTTTTACAGACATTAGACATGCGCCAGTTAACCTTTGCCCACCGAACACGGGCTCTGCAGTGTCTCCTGTATTTGGCGGACAAGGAAACCATAGAATCTCTCTTCAAAAAGCCCATTGAGGAAGTCAAGTAAGTAGACTTTTAAAAATGGTGTTAAGAAATAGGTAACAACGAAAAGAACCAGCAGCAGGTTGTTGTCTGGAAGGGTCCCTGGCAGGCCTGTGATTCGGAAGAGGGCACTAGCGAGGCGTGGAAACGGGCCTTGGGTGACCTTGACATGTTGGCAACAGGGACACAGGCCTGTGAGAAAGTCTCCTTCCCGTCGCTCCCGCGAGACCTTTAGACACTGAGTGTTTTCTTCCTCTTGCTCAAATTAATTTCTTCCTAATATGATATTCAGTGAATCTTTTCGGAAACCAAAAATAGGCATTTAAAAACAAACAGGCCTAATTTATCCAGATGGTGACTTTTATTTTAAGTGTAAACGAGGCCTAAGAGAATGTTTACTGCGAATGCCTGTTTTCCAGATCTTACTTGAAATGTATAACTTTTCTGGCGTCTTTCGAGATGTTGAATATCCCCATCACGTATGAATTATTTTGCAACAGCCCTAAGGAAGGCATGATTAAGGGTCTATGGAAAAACCACAGCCATGAATCCATGGTAGGTACACCGAGTCGCCCGTCATCTCAGCTTTCTGAAAGACAAACCAGAGAAACCATTCCGAGCAAGTCTGCTGCGGGAGGCCTTTCCTTCTGCCCTGTCCTGGCAGGTGATGAGGCGACTTGGCAGTCCCTTCCTCTCTTCCTGAAGGCTCAGCCATCCCTGCCAAGAAGAAATAGTCCTTCCCAGGGCCTGTCTCTCCTCGTCTGGGCGAGAGCAGAGATGTCCCTGGGTAGGAAGGGGCATAGCTTCACTTCCTCCTGGGTGTTTGTGGGGAGTTCGTCTCCGAGGCAGTGGGAGCCCGGGTGGGTTGGATGCCTTTTGCAGAGACGGTTTGATTGCCTGGTGCCGTACAGCAGTCCGGTTTGTCTTTCTCCTTCAGGCGGTGAGACTGGTGACTGAGCTTTGTTTAGAATACAAAATCTATGACCTGCAGCTGTGGAACGGACTCCTGCAAAAGCTTCTTGGCTTCAACATGGTAAGACTGGGTACCGGACCCTGCATTGTCGCTTCCCGCTCTGGCCCAGCGGCGCGTCAGCAGTGGCCAGCTGTGCTCGTTCCTGAACAGATGCGTGCTGCAAACATGCGCGCCCTCCCCTCTGCCGCCCCCCCCGGCTCAGGACTTTGTGTGAGGCCGGAGGAAGTGCAGGCTCTAATTGAATCAAATCTCCCAGGAGCAGAGGGAGGGAGGGCTCCCTGGCCTCGTTTGGTTTTTGAGGATGTGTGAGCGAACTGCTCCGGGGTTCTCATTTGGAAGACAAGTGTGACTGATACTCCCTTTGAAAGAATCTCATCTGTCATGTGGGGATTTTTCTGGTTTGATGATCTTTGGAATATTACAGTTTTTGTTTATTTTCCCACAGATCCCATATCTAAGGAAAGTTTTAACAGCCATTTCTAGCATCCATCCTTTGTGGCAGGTATGTAATTTTTTTTTTTTTAAGTAAGTTTTATAGAGTTTAATCTCTGTACTCTCTGGCCTTGTGGCTGCTGGGCACTCTGCGTTAGTGACTGTCTCCTTAGTAAGAACAGAACTGATCTGCTGTGGAATGATGTTCCTGACGGTGCTCTCACTTGGAACAGCTCCGATTCACCGCCTCCCAGACCTCGCTGTCCCCAGTTCTCCAGGCCCCATGCATCACCCCTCAAAGCACTGACTCATCCGTGACGCAGAGCACAGTTTGCCTTAATTACATGTTTGACCGCCTCTCATAGACTTTGAAGATCTTTAAAGTCAGAGACCGCATCATCTTCTTCTTAATTTCATAAGTTGTGCACCCACATCATCATTATTATATAAAAAAATATAATCTATTGGTGCCATCCAGATTATTACATATCTACACATATAGATCTTAATTTTAAAAAATTAAGATACACATACACACACACACACCCTACCCACTTTGGCTCAGTGGATAGAGCCTCAGTTCACGGGCTGACAGGTGCTGGGATCAATTGCATTCAAGGGCTCAGACCTCAGTTGCAGGCTTAATCCCTGGCCCTGGTCAGGGCACACGAGGGAGGCAACCAATGGATGTGTCTCTCACATTAATGTTGCTCTTTCTCTGTCTCTCCCCCTCCCTTCCGCTCTCTTTAAAAAGCATTAGGAAAAAGTCTTCAAGTGAGGAATAACAATAAAAAAAAAATTAATTCACATGTAAAAATTACCTTTTTAAAATGTACAATTAAGTGTTTTTGGTTTTTTTAGAATTGAGAGAGAGAAGTGTCAAATTGTTGTAACTGAGCTACCCGGCCAGGGCTGCTGAAAAGTTATCCTACAATCTAATAACCTCAAACTCAGAGTATTTACTGAGGACTTGTGTTGAGCATCTAGCATGTCAGCTCTGGGTGTGCGTGTGGTGACTGTAAAGTAGCTTCTGCTAACCCAGGCGTGCATTCTGACATACTTGTCCCCACAGGTGCCCTACTTCAGCAAGGCCTGGCAGCGTGTGGTCCAGGTCCCACTGCTCTCAGGTACCGTCCCCTCCTCTGGGCCACGGAGGGGAGCGTTTTGTGGTTGCGCATGTGCACACATTGTTTTTGTTTGCTTATTTCATTTTCAGCCTCTTGTCCTTTAAGCCCCAGCCAGTTATCAGATTGTTGTGAGAGTCTCGTTGCTATTCTTGAGTAAGTGAAATATTTGTTTTCCTACCCAAAAAAACCCCCAAATTTTTGCTTGTAAAATTCCTTTTCATTAGTTATCTGGGTAGTTTCTTTTTCTTGGGAAGATAAACCTACCACTTGTTTTTAAATTAAATATCTCTTATTTTTATAATGTCGACTTTCCATGTGTGGTACCACTGGTAAACGGATATTCCATTGGTCCCCAAGTGTGAGGTGAGGATAGAGTACTGTTTGTCACTACCCTGAGTGACACAGTGTGGTCTCTTAGAAAGTTTGTCTTTATGTGGAGGCTTTCGGACATAGTCATAGCAACGGCCAGCGGTCTGCATTCCTGTGGGTAGATCCCTTACTGCAGGCAGAATGCCATAGCAGACTTGAATTACTCACTGCTAAGCAGGTGTTATGCACCAGCACTTCAGTGTCTAAAATTACAGAAAGCTCAGGCAGATAATAAGTGTGGGAGCCTAGAAACGAGGGATTCATGACTAATCGTGTGCTCTCTCAAAGATGTCCCGTTTCGGATGATCTCGACATGATTGGAGTCGCCAGGCAGTATGTCCAGTTAGAGCTTCCAGCTTTCGCATTAGCCTGTCTCATGCTCTTGCCCCACTCAGAAAAGAGACACCAGCAGATTAAGGTATCTTAGAAGTTATGCTTCTGGGGCTGCCAAAGAAATGGAAGGTCTTAGAATTGCATGTCCCTGAGAAAGATTGCGATTTCTTTTCACCAAACCAGCAAAGCAGGGTCTAGACAGGGCAGGATTGTGTGTGTGTGTGTGGGGGGGGGGGGGGGTTAGTGGGAGGTAAGACTGGAAGATAAATGGAGGCTAGTCTGAGGGATGCCTTAAAAATGTATCTTTGTCATCAGGGAAACAGTCAGTTTTCCCAGAAGAGTCAAGTAAAATGATCAGAAATATTTCAGAAGGAATAATCCACATCAGCTGGGCCAGAGGAAAGAGGTGTCAAGAAATGAAATTCTGGGAAAACTCTTTTTTTTTTTTTTACTATATATATATATTTTATTGATTTTTTACAGAGAGGAAGGGAGAGGGATAGAGAGTTAGAGACATCGATCAGCTGCCTCCTGCACGCCTCACACTGGAGATGTGCCTGAAACCAAGGTACATGCCCCTGACCGGAATTGAACCTGGGACCTTTCAGTCCACAGGCCGATGCTCTATCCACTGAGCCAAACTGGTTTCGGCTGGGGAAGCTCTTACCTCACTAAATCCATGTGCAGCAACCTTGTGGAGAGTCCCAGAAAGCGTGAGGTGATCAATCCCCAAAGTAGGTGGTAGCAAGGAATGAAAATGAGCTAGAGGGAGAAGACTGCAAGGAGGGCAGCTTGACTTCATGATTGGAGGTGGGAGGTAGAAGAGAGTGGAGGATCAGGTCTTGTGTGTGAGTGCCACAAAGGAAGCCGAAAGCATTCTAAGGACAAAACTTAAAAAAAAAAAAAAAGTTGCCGTTTGTTCAGTGGTTAGAGCACCGGCCCTCGGACTGAAGGGTCCCAGGTTCGATTCCATTCAAGGGCATGTACTTCAGTTGCAGACTCAATCTCTGGCTCGATTCAGGGAGTGTGCGGCAGACAACCAACCAGTCAGTGTCTCTCACATCAGTATTTCCCTCTCTGTTTCTCCCTCTCCCTTCCACTCTCTAAAAAGCAATGGCAAAGCTCTAGTTGGTTTGGCACAGTGGATAGAGCATCAGCCTGTGGACTGAAGGGTCCTAGGTTCAATTCCCCATCAGGGCACATGCCCTGGTTGTGGACTCGATCCTCGGTAGGGAGCGTGTAGGAGGCAGCCGATCCATGATTCTCATCGTTGATGTTTCTATCACTCGAGCCCTTCCTCTCTGAAATCAATAAAAATCTATTTAAAAAAAAAAATCAGTGGAAAAATATCCTCAGGTGAGGACAAACAAAACAAACTCATTCCCATTGGAACACAGAACAAGGAGAACAAAGCATTTGGAAATGTTTCATTTGTTATTTGTTCTGTTCCTTTTATTTTTTTCAAAGCCGTCTGTGCTTATCTTTGATTTGTTCTGATATTCAGAACCTCATCTGTTGCTGCTCTTCAAAGTGCGAGTATTTAAATAGATTCTTTTTGGCACTTAGAATGACAACATGCTTATTATTAAACAGCGCTTATTGTTGGAATAGGCATTTTTGTAAAGTGCCTCTTACCTTATTTCAATAATTTTTGGTTGACAGAGGCATTTTTCCCTATAATAGAAATCCCTTAGGATATTTCAAATTTAAAAAATAAATACTTTACAGATTTGACAGACCTGAGTAATAATTATGCTTTTCCGTCAACTATGTTTGATTTGTTTCTCTAGAACTTTCTGAACTCCTGCAGCCCTCAGGTCATTTTACAGCAATTGGAGGAGCATATGAGTACTGGCCAGCTGGCAGGGTTTTCACATCAAGTAAGAGAAAATTCCACCTCCTTTTTGCTACGAAAAATTAGGTATTAGAAGGTAATAATTTTCCCGAAACCTGGATGGATGAAGCGGAAAATTACTGTCTCAATCTTTTTGTTAATACATACAATTCATTTGCTTTTATTAAATTATACATTTTTGTAACAGCGGGGACCTGGCTGTCTTGTTAATTGCTGTGCTTTATAAAAAGTCCCAAAGTGCTTAACCACAATCACTTTTTGCTTCTTTACTGTACACAGTACTGAAATGGGCCAGCACAGTCCCCATTCCCCCTGCCCACCCCCTCACAAAAGAGTGAGTTACATCACAATGATAATCTCACTTCTGATTGTCAGAAATGTTTCGGAATTAACTAGGACTTGGCATTTAACACATTGTTAATATGATGATACCTGTCCTTCCATAGATTCAAAATCTGGTTCTGAATAATATCAGAAATAAGAAGGAGTTTGGGATTTTGGCAAAGACAAAATACTTTCAAGTGTTGAAACTGCACATGATAAACACCGACAACATCACTGACTTGGTAAACTATTTGGCAAATGAAGTAAGGTAAGTCAATTAAAAAAAACTTTCCATAGAATGTCCTTAAATCGTATCTTTATTTTGGAGGAAAATATCAAACCATTACAGAGCTGTTTGGTTGTAACTCAAGGCTCCAAACATTACCTTGTAGCCTTACTACCAGCACCCAGAGGCCAACTGTCTGGCAGCCCAGTCCCTGGGAACATGCACTTGGGATCAGACGAACAAGCTGCCTGAACCCCCAGAGTAGGTGTCTCACAGCTCTGCTCTGAGACCCTAAATGGCAGCTTTAGTTCTTAGCATTGGCTCAGAGAGTCGATGGCTTCATGTAATGTTGGCCACGCTTGGCTCTCTCATTTCCCAGCATCCACAGTTTAGAAACAACAAGCTTCTCTTGGCATAGGGCTGGGAGCAGATCTGTGAAGTGAAAAGGAGGAAGAAGAAACGGGGTGACCCTGAAGAAAGGGGAGGGATTAAAATGCCTCTTGAGTCTTTCCCTTGATTCATGTAACTGTGCTGATCACATGGCAGGCGTGCCTCTCTCCTGACCACAGCACAGCTCTCTCTGCTGCTGTATCACTGGGGTCCAGCCACAATCACTTGCTGTCATTTGTGAACGAGTATTACTTTTTTTACGCAAAATCTATGTAAAACCGGCTGCACGTATTTCAGACATGCAATCTGATGAGTTTTGACATGTCTGTACCGGTGACACCATCACCACAATCCAGATAGCGAGCATAGTTACCACCCCCAAAAGGTTCCTCATGCCCGTCTTTTTCTTCCTGATGCTGTAGTGTAGATGAAGCTTCCGTCTTGATAACTGAGTACTCAAAGCACCGTGGGAACCCTGTGCCCGCAGACTCCGCACCCTGTGAGATTCTGAAGGTAAAGCAGTCTGCAGTTGCCTGGTCTCTCACCAGCCTGATGCCGTTTCTATTTTCAGGATCTTGACATTGAGCCAGACTAGTTCTGGAGAACAATGTGTTTTCACATGTGACTACATATACTTTTTTTTAAAAAATCTTTATTGTTCTGATTATTACAATTGTTCCTCTTCCCCCATCCCTCATATCTCCCCTCCATCCAGTTCCCACCTCACTCTCTGCCCTTACCCCTTCCCCACTGTCTTCATCCATAGGTTTGCGATTTTTGTCCAGTCTCTTCCCACATCCCCCGCCCCTCCGAGAATTGTCAGTCCACTCCCTTTTATGCCCCTGATTCTATTATATTCACCAGTTTATTCTGTTCATCAGATTTTAAATTCACTTGACTTTTAGATTCACTTGTTGGTAGATATGTATTTGTTGTTCATAATATTTATCTTTACCTTCTTCTTCTTCCTCCTCTTAAGGAATACCTTTCAGCATTTCATATAATACTGGTTTGGTGCTGATGAGCTCCTTTAGTTTTTTCTTTTCTGTGAAGCTCTTTATCTGCCCTTCAATTCTGAATGATAGCTTTGCTGGATAGAGTAATCTTGGTTGTAGGTTCTTGTTATTCATCACTTTGAATATTTCTTGCCACTCCTGTCTGGCCTGCATAGTTTCTGTTGAGAAATTAGCTGACAGTCATATGGGTGCTCCCTTATAGGTAACTGTTTTTCTCTTGCTGCTTTTAATATTCTCTCTTTGTCTTTGCTCTTGGCATTTTAATTATGATGTGTCTTAGTGTGGTCCTCTTTGGACTCCTTTTGTTTGGGGTTCTCTGTAGTTCCTGGACTTGTAAGTCTGTTTCTTTCACCAGGTGGGATAAGTTTTCAGTCATTATTTCTTCAAATAGGTTTTCAGTATCTTGCTCTCTCTCTCTCTTCTTCTGGCACCCCATAATTCTGATGTTGGTATGCTTGAAGTTGTCACAGAGGCTCCTTACTCTATCTTCATATTTTTGGATTCTTTTTTCTTTTCTGGTTGGGTGTTTTTTGCTTCTTTATATTTCAGATCTTTGACTTAATTCTTGCAATCCTCTAGTCTTCTGTTGGATCTCTGTATATTATTTTTTATTTCTGTCAGTGTATGCTTAATTTTTAGCTGGTCCTTTTTCATAATCTTGAGGTCTTCACTAAATTTATCAGCCTTTTTTAGAAAATTCTTGAAAAACCTTATAACCATGGTTTTGAATTCTATATCCCAGTAGTTTGCTTACCTCCATTTCTTTTTATTTGTGACTTATTTCTTTGTCTCTGCATTTGGCTGCTTCCCTGAGTTGATAGAATGGCTTTGTGTGCTGGGTATGTATAGGGCCCAGTGGCTCAGCCTCCCCAGTTACCTGAGGTGGACACTCTTGGTGCACTCCTTTGTGCACTGTGTGCACAGTCTTGTAGTTAAGTTTTGATTGTTGGTTGTATCTCTGGGAGGAATTGACCTCCAGGCCAATTGACTGTGAGGATCAACTGTGTCTACGATGGGAGAACTTCTGTGCTGAAGACACCCTTATGAGACAAGACTTGCTTCAGTGGGCTTTGGTGTTCACTGAGTTTGCCCCCTGAGTGTGTCCTTTATGGATCTGAGGAGTTGTAATCTGGATGGTCCTACTCTGACCCCTGGGTGCACTGGCTCTTGGAGCTTCAAGGAGGTGATAATTTAGCCTGTGCCTGAGGCCACCCAGCAGGAGCTACAGAGAGATCTGCATATTCCTCTTCTTTGTGTGGGTTTTGGAGGTGCCCAGATGAGGCCCAGCTGTGAAGAGTGCAAGTTGCTGTGGGGCATTGGGCCTTATTTTGGATGTTCTGGGTCTCACTGACTCAGCTGCAGTTGGTTGGGTAAGTTTAGAATTCAAAGGACCAGGCCATTCATATGCAAAAAGCCTTTGTGCTCAACTTGGATGGGGCAGAGTCTAGGGCGGAGCAAACAGCAATGGCTTCCCATCAGCCTAACCCTAAGAGGCCCCTGTGTCTCAGTGTCCTGTGGTAATCGCTGCAAGCACCTCTGAGAGAAAGCTGCCCTCGAGTTTCACCCACTGCCAGACAGTCCAGTTTCTCTCCAAATGAGTCTGGGTCCCCAGAGTCTCGCCCAGAACTGGAGTTCAGCACAGTCAGGAGCTTTTGTCTCTCTTATAATTGAGAAAGCCAGCCGCATACTCAGTTGTCAATCCTCTCCATGTGTGTGCCTCCATACCTCTGCCTCCTGCAGCTCCCCTGAGTCTCAGTGTGCTTTTCTCTTTCCTTCTAGTTGTAGAATTTTCACTCAGCCAGCCTTCCTGTGGTTCTGGATAATGTCAGTTTTGTCTTTTTTAGTTGTCGTTTTGATATTGTTGTGTGAGGTGGCAGTTTAGATGTTTACCTATGCCGCCATCTTGGTTTCTCCACCCAAATGTTTTTATAAATTGTATATGCATATAAATTACTTCTTCTATTTTGAATTTAAACATAAGGTAAATATTTTTATTTTGATCATGGATTAGTAGCTTTAGTAAACCTAAATATTGTGAGGGATTTTCTCTCCTTTGGTCCAAAATAGACATATTAAAATAAGCCTATGTGTTGCTAACTTTCATTAATAACTTCCAATGTTCACTTACAGTCTGTTGTGCTCAGTGGCATAAAATTGCTTTTTTCAAAAAGGGAGAATATTGATTTAGGAGCTGAATTTGTGGCCCTTAATATTAGGTTTTTCTGCAGTCCTATTCATCTGAACTGCTCAAGAATGCTACGGTTTTTAGCAATAGAGTTAAACCTTAAGTTCTTTAGTTTATCTGAGCATTTTCTATTTAAGAAAAAAAAACCCTAAATGACACTAATAAAAATACTTCTTTGTTTCTTCCTACTCAGATGTTTCTTAATGGATCATAATCATCAAACCTTTCTTGGGAACAGCAAGAGGAAGTTTGAAGTCTGCTATTAACTGACCATATTTATTACGGTTTTTAAAATTGTGCAATCTCTGTATTATAGCTGCTGTCAAATGTTATCTGACAAGTGATGCCAAGACACTTGGAAGTTTGTCCCATAAAAAAAGTTATATCCTGAGTTAATAAATCTTTTCTTTGCCAAGTTACTTGTATAACTTAGACAATTAATTTTTCATACCATATATGAAGGAAACAAAAGACAAGGATATTTTGCTCCCTGCAGAAGAAAAGCAAGTATTTATAGCCTATTTCTTCCACATATAAAAATAAGGATGTCGGTCTCTTTTTTAAAAATATATTTTTATTTTTCAGAGAGGAGAGAGAGAAACATCGGTGATGAAGGAGAATCATCCATCAGCTGCCTCCTGTAGGCCCCCTACTAGGTGGCAAGCCTGCAACCCTAGAATGAGCCCTGACCTGGTTCATTGGTGGACACTGAACCACGGAGCCACACCAGGCAGGCCAGAATGTCATTCTTTTTAATGTTATTCTATAAACGTATATAATTTTTTCCCTTAGCCAGTTTCTCTCAGTGGATAGAGTGTCAGCCGGCAGACGAAAGGATCCTAGGTTTGATTCTGTTCAAGGATCAAGGGCAGGTACTTCAGTTGCAAGCTCCTCCCCAGCCCGGGACATGGTCTGGGCATGTGCAGGAGGCAATCAATTAATGTGTTTCTCTCACATTGATATTTCTCTCTGTCTTTCCCTCTCTCTTCCACTCTCTAAAAAATCAATGGAAAAATATCCTCAGGTGAGGATTAAAAAAAAAGTGTGTGTGTGTGTGTGTGTGTGTGTGTGTGTGTGTGTGTGTGTGTGTATAAGTTTTGCTACAGATGCAGAGTATGTCAGTTAGTGGCTAGACAGGAAAATGGAAAACACTCCAAATAATTCAAGTGGAGATGGATTGAATGCCAGGAATTGGTTCCAAAGGTGTTAAAAGAACCAAAAGGCTAAAGGAGGATGGAGGGAGGTCACTTGGGAGGCACAAGGGAAAGGGCTATTAGTCTAAGGTCAGAGAGCTGGCCCTTCCTGCCCCTCCCTGGGTTGGAGCCTCCAACCCCCATTCTCCACGGAGTTGGTGGAGCCTGCTGCTCTGCTCGGAGGCTGAGTCTCCTCCCTCTAGTACTGCTGGAGCATCACCACTGCAGCTGTCCTCGGCATCCTCCGTCCTCAGCATCCTCCGTCCTCAGCATCCTCCGTCCTCGGGCATCCTGCGTTGTGGCTGCCTCTGCCAAACCAGTACGGAAGAGAAGTACTTCTGTGCTTTCACCAACCTCTGGTCCTCGTGCCAGTACCAAGAAATGACAGGACCGAGCTGGGAGTCTGGAGCGCGGCGTGTGCAGGCTGTAAGCCCCAAGCAGGAGGATGGCCCAGAAAGGCAGTGTGGTGCCGAAAGCCAGCAGACAGGGCCGGGCACAAAAATAATGGCAGCTCTTATTTTGCCTTCGCAATCTGTTGCTACTCTTGTGAATAACTTGATGATATTAGAATCGGTTGGCCTTTTTTGTGCCAGTTGAGAAAATACTTGTTTCTATACCAGCATCATGATTTAAAACATGGATTTTGGAATAAAACAAGTCTGTATTTGGCCCTGACCGGTTTGGCTCAGTGGATAGAACATCGGGCCTGTGGATTGAAAGGTTCCAGGTTCGATTCCGGTCAAGGGCATGTACCTTGGTTGCGGGCACATCCAAGGTAGGCGGTGTGCAGAAGCCAGCTGATGGATGTTTCTCTCTCATTGATATATCTAACTCTATCCCTCTCCCTTCCTCTCTGTAAAAAATCAATAAAATACATATTTTTTAAAAGTCTGGATTTGAATATGGTTCTATTCTGTACCAGCTGTGTGAACCCTGGCAAGTTACAGAATTTCCCAAAGCCCGAATCCCTCCACTTGTAAAGCCTCCTAGCTGCAGCGGTGTAAGTGGCCGTTCACCTGCTCTCTTCCGGACATCCACAGGCTGCACCAATATTTTCCACAAAGCTTTTCCACACTTGATTTCCTTAAGATACATTCCTGGGAAGAGATTTACCAGACCAAAGGGCGTGAAGACCATTTTTAAGGCTCTCGGAGGCAAGCTGCCATACTACATGCATGTCGAGACCTCGGCAAATGTGCTCTCCATTGCTAAGCAAGCTTCCTTTAAAACCTTTTTGCTGCCCAGCCAGTTTGGCTTGCTAGTTGAGCATCAACCTATGAATCAGAAGGTCACGGTTCAATTCTTGGTCAGGGCACATGCCCAGGTTGTGGCCTCATTCCTTTGTACAGTGTGATCAAAGATTTTTCTCTCAGCATTGGTGTTTCTACTTCTCTTTCCCTTCCTCTCTGAAATCAAAATTTTTTTAAATTTTAAAATCTTTTTGTTGGTTCACTAGGTAACAATGGTGTCCAGGCTTGTATTTCTTGGACGTTTATGTAGTAGAACCTTAAGAATAGTAAAAGGCTGACACTGCAAGCAGAGCCCATAATTGGATCCTTGGGCATAAATGTGCAAGGAAGAGAAGGGTCAAGGGGTGGCACTAGAACGTCACAAATGGGAATGAGCCGGCCTGCCAAACCAGCTCAAGCTCAGCTAAAGCAGGTCTTTCCCAGTCTAACACCTGTGTGCCTCCTCAATGCAGAGCTCAGGTCAGGGGGGGGGGACTTATTTTTGCCAAGGGCCACTTGGATATAACATCATTTTGGGGCCATAAAAAATCAGCTTAAAAATTAGCCTGCTAGTCAACCAAGGGCCTCATATGCATATACGCATGGCCCATGGACACAGACAATGGGGCAGTGAGGTCCTGGGTAGGGGGAAGAAGACATAATACTTTCAACAGTAAATTATTTAAAAATAATTACAACTGCAATAACCAGTTTGGCTCAGTGGATAGAGCGTCGGCCTGTGGACTGAAAGGTCCCAGGTTCAATTCCGGTCAAGGGCATATATCTTGGTTGCAGGCACATCATCCCTAGTAGAAGGTGTGTAGGAGGCAGCTGATCAATGTTTCTCATCGATGTTTCTAACCCTCCATTTCTCTGTTAAAAAAATCATTAAAATATGTTTTTTAAATAAAAAAAAAATTACAACTAACAAAAATGTAGCTGGCTACATTTAGTCAAACATTTAACTCCTAGCTAATGCCTTGGCACCCTGGTGGGCAAACTGCAGCTCTTGAGCCACATGCGGCTCTTTGGCCCCTTGAGTGTGGCTCTTCCATAAAATACCGAGGCCTGGGTGAGTCTATTTTTGAAGAAGTGGCGTTAGAAGTTTTAAGTTTTAAAAAAATTGGCTCTCAAAAGAAATTTCAGTCGTTGTACTGTTGATATCTGGCTCTGTTGACTGATGAGTTTGCCGACCACTGCCTTGGCAGGACCAGACCAAGTGATTTTACAGCCTTATATGATCTGCGATTGGGTTGTTCCCCACCCTTGTCATAGGTAAGGGGTAAGTTTTGAAACTGATTTCAGAGAGAAAAACATCAATGATGAGAATCATCAATCAGCTGCCTCCTGCACCCCCCACCCCCCGACCCTGCACTAGGGATCAGTCCCACAACCCAGGCATGTGCCCTGACCAGGAACCCATGACCCCTAGCTTCATAGGTCCACAATCAATGAGCCACACTGGCTGGGAGAGAAGTAATTTTTTGAAAAATAATATATTTGAATTTATTTTAAGATAAGGTCATTTGAAAATGTACAAATTAGCCAGATAGATCTATTGTTGTTACATGTATAATACCATTTTTATTAGCTTTGATCATTTTTTTCAAAATTATTCCACTCTTGTCTCTATACTATTGCCGAAATATATTTTTAAGACATAAGCCAACATTAGCCGGTTTGGCTAAGTGGATAGAACATCAGCCTGTGGACTGAAGGGTCCCAGGTTCGATTCTGGTGAATGGCACGTACCTCCATTGCAGGCTCGACTCCAGCCCTGGCCAGGGTGCATGCAAGGAGCCAACCAATCAATGTGTCTCTCTCATCATTGATATTTCTATCTCGCCCTCTTCCTTCATCTCTGAAATCAATATATATACTAGAGGCCCAGTGCACAAAATTCATGCAAGGAAGGAGTAGGCCTTCCTTCCCCTGTCTGCTGGCACCAGCTTCCCTCTGGCACCTGGGACCCGGGCTTTGTCCAGAAGGATGTCCAGTCTAATTAGCATATTACTCTTATTAAAGGTAGATATAGAAAGAGATTAAGCCAAATATCCTCAATGCCTGACCTCACACTTTTCATCGCCTCCTCATTTCACTTTTATAAAACCCAAGCTGTCAGCCGGGTCCCATGAGCCCCTTTGTTCAAATTAGAAACAGGATGCATTCTTAGAAGATGAAATATTAAAAGGCCCTTCTCTGGGTGGATCTCCATAAAGGTATTCCCTACAGAGGGTCCTGTTTTTTAAAAAGCACTGTGTTTAAAAGCTGGATCTATTACAACTCTGCTACCCATGGCTTAGAATGTCCTGCATGAGCCAGCCCCACCTGTCTCTCTAACTTCACTGCCTACCGCTCCCCCTTTCCCTGACCAGCCTTCCCAACCAGCCCAACCACAGTCGCCTCACTCGCCTGCAACCCTGTCCCCCCATGACTTGTATGACATTGACACTTCCTTTGCAATACCACCCAAAGTTATCTCTCTCTCTCTTTATATATATACATATATATATATAATATTTTGTATATATTTATATATATAAATAATATATATATTATATATTATATATATAATATTTATTGATTATTTTACAGAGAGGAAGGGAGAGAGATAGAGAGCTAGAAACATCTATGGGAGAGAAACATTGATCAGCTGCTTCCTGCACACTCCTACTGGGGATATGCCTGCAACCAAGGTACATGCCATTAACCAGAATCGAACCTGGGACCTTTCAGTCCGAAGGCCGACGCTCTATCCATTGAGCCAAACTGGCTTCAGCCCAAAGTTACCTTTGTTGACTTGTTTGTTGATTACCTCACTATTCATTTTGTCCCCAGTTCTGGGAACGGCATCTCACATAGTAGACCTTTAACAAATATGTCTGAGCTAGGCGAATTTTGACTACACTTTTATCAGGGTGAAATTTTTTTCCTTGAATGTGTCATGATCCCATGAACCAATGACAGCACCTCCTTACAGACACAAGGGGAAGTGAGCAACACCAAAATAAGTAAAGGCACTATATTTAATTTTCATGACTCATACACGTTTCATCATCTCTTGTTTTGAATGAGGTGGCTAGATTTCCATACCTTTGACTGTTTGGAGGAGAGAATTGTATTAGTAGGATATGCAGTCATTTTTGTACAGCTCCTCGGAAGCCCGGTGATTTGGAAGCTATGTGTATTGTAAACACATTGGATCCCTCCCTCGGGAAGTTTTTGACATGTTTTTGATTAAGAGAAAAAGACTAATTTTAGTGATCCTGTCTATCCAGTTGGGAGAAACTAACAGAAGAGCTTGGAGTAACCAACAGATTCTTTTTTGGTGAATGATGGTGTCATAGGGACCATAGACCAGTGGTTATCTTTTACATGCTTATGCTGCTGTATAATAATTCTTATCAAAATCTAGAACATTCTAGGACCCTGGGAGACTTACCCCGTGCCCTTTTTCCAGAGCATACTGTCTCCAAAGGTAACCCCTGTTGTGACCTTTATCATCATAATTATTACATTTTCCATGGTTTTTAGCTTTCTATAAATGGGCTTATCTAGAGTCTGAATTCACTATTTAATTAAAAGATTCATCTATGACTTCAACTGTTAACTCGTCATCATTTAAAAAGCAATTAAATGAATAATGAGATGCTTTTCTATTGAAATCAAACACAAATTTGGGAAACAACATAAATGTGGTCAGATTACATAAATAACATTGAAATCTAAATATAAATTAATAATAAAAGATTCATTTATGCCAGTGGTTGGCAAACTGCGGCTCAAGAGCCACATGCGGCTTGCGAGCTGCACTTTGCCACTCTGTTGACTAATGAGTTTGCCGACCACTGGGATAGGGGCTTACTCACAAGGAATACCAACAGCCTGTAGTTATTGTAATCGGGAGTCTAGGTCAGTGGTCGGCAAACTCATTAGTCGACAGAGCAGCAAACCGAGAGCCACAGTTTGCCGACCACTGATCTATACTATTTTGTGTAGCAGTAGTTCATTTTTTAAAATATGTTTTTACTTATTTCAGAGAGGAAAGGAGAGGGAGAGAGAGAAACATCAGTGTGAGAGAGAACCATTGGTCGACTGCCTCCTGAACGCCCCACACTGGGAATGGAGCCGAAACCCTGGCATGTGCTCTGACTGGGAATCAAACCCTGACCTCCTGGTTCATGGGTTGACTCTCAACCACTGAGCCACGCCAGGCAGGCTGTCAGTTCTTTTCATTCTAGCCATTCTCATGCGAGACCTTACAGTATTCTTTTTTGTTTTTGTTAATCCTCTCCCGAGGATATTGTTCCCATTGATTTTATAGAGTGGAAGGGAGGGAGGGGAAGACAAAGAGGGAGGCAAAAAAAACACAATGATGTAAGAGAAACACATTGGTTGGTTGCCTCCTACACCTGCCCCGTCTGGGGGCTGGGGATGAAATCTGCAACCCAGGTACATGCCGTTGACCAAGAATCAAACCCTTTGGTCCATGGGCCAATGTTCTAACCATTGAACAACACAGGCCAGGGCACCCATTCATACTTTATAAAGTATTTACTCAGTATCCAAATTCCTTAAACTTAAGAGAATCTCTCATTTACATGGCTATGCGTATACGTCTGAAGCATTAGGATACTCCTTGTATCAAAAGAGATCATGTGATGAACCAGGAGAAATTGCATGATCGTAAAACCAAAATTGTCAAATCATGTTTTCCCAATGTTTTTAATATACACTTGGTTCTTTTTTAAGTCTCAAAAGGATATATTACTCATACCCCATACTATATTTCATGCCTCAAAAGGGGAAGTGGTCATTTACAAAATTTTGTCCCCTTTTCCTCAACCCGTAATGTCACAAGCCCTGGAGTTGATGTTTTTTATTTCATGGAGCCAGAATATCTAGGAAAAGTTTTCTCATCAAGTGATATGAAAGCATATGCTGGTGCTTCTCTCTCTCTCTATATATATATATATATTGATTGATTGAATGACTTTAGAGAGGGGGGTGAAGAGAGGAACATCGGTTTGTTGCTTCACTTATTTTTGCATTCATTGGTTGCTTTTTTTTTTAGGGAGGGAGGGAGTGAGAGAGAAACATCTGTGTGAGAGAGACACATTGACTGGTTGCCAAACCTGCCCTGATTGGGGGCTGGGGTACACGCCCTTGACTGGAATCGAACCTAGGACCCTCAGCCCACAGGCCATCACTCTACCCACTGAGCCGAACCAGCCAGAGCCAGTCTTTTGTGTATTTTAATGATCCCCTTGAGTCTATAGAAAAGCTAAGGAAGTAACGGATTTCAAAGTCCATAAGAGTAGCTGGAGGGACATATCTCAGAGCACAAGGTTTTATCCCTCTCTCCTCTTCCTTTCCTTGCAGCTGGCCCCGAGCAGGCCCCCTTCACACACTCCCCCACCCCCCACCAGGATGCTGGCTTCCTTTAGACTTCGCTCCCTGCAGCCCTCTGAAAGTCAGCAGGATTCCGTATTTTGTTTCTTCTTTTATTTCAGCTCATTGTTTTGGAAATAGCTCACATTCCAGGCGAGTCAAGTCTTCTGGAATAAACAGCTCACCTCTTTCTAGACAAGACCCACTGGCGATTATGAATCCCCAGCTGAGCGGAAAAAACCACCACGGAGATGTGGAGACAGATGCCATTCCACAGCCCCAGTGGAGTCTCGGAGGAACCGGTCTCCTTGCATTGCCATCGAGGACAATTCCCTGCCGCCTTTACCTGCCAGCATCGCACCTCAACGAGCAGAGATAAAGGATCTGTTTCCCTTAATCCATCCTCCATGGAACAGGTTTTTACCGAGGAGACTTAAGCCATTTATTTTCAGAGTTTACACATTACACAACGACTTACGGCTAATTGCCAGGAAAACACAGCGAGAGCAAGATCAGATCCACCCCTTCAAGTACTAATCCCTCACAGTAACCTTTACATGTCCTTAGAAAACCCCACCCTGCCACACGGTCCCTTCCTGAAACCTTTCCGTGGGTGGAGAGCAGGAGCCACAGAGGGCCGCCACGCCTGGGCTCTCCGGAACCACCATGGAGAAGTGAGGGGCGGAGAGGTGGAGAGAGAACCACCCATTCTCTGCTTCCTCCCAGGCACAGCCTCCTGAGGCAGGGAAGTCACCCTGACTTTGAACAGGAAAACGCTCACCTTCGCCACAAAGAACTGACACCTGGCACAGAGACAGGGTGGCTTCTCTACCATGTTTGGTGGCATCTCGGCGTTCAGCGTGAAGCTCTCGAATCCCCCCGGGGAAGCCACACATGGCAATGGTGTGGCCGGCGATTCCATCTTGCCTGTAGTTCTCAGAGCCGACACACCTGTAATTACTTCAGGATTGCACCTACAGCGAGTCCACCCTGCTTTTGCAACACCCAGACTGGCTAGACACAACGGGGAGGCTGGCACTGGGCTCCCTTTGGGTATCTCCCTCTCTCAGACACACACACTCCAGGCCTAACCCGAGAATTAACTGCTATTGAGAATTCTTCATCATTAGCTCTTTATAAACGGAAATGCCTTTGCCTTCCTTTTCCAGAACGTTGGAGACCGTATCAATTAGGCAGCAAGAAACCGAAAACCCTGCTAGAAAGGTTGTAAGAGAAGAGGGCGTTCACTTGCTACATTGCATAGTCAGCAGTGCAGAGGTCACATTCCCAGAGCGAGCCGGGCTCTCTCCATCTCTCTGCCCGGCCATCCTTTCCTCTGCTATCCTCCTCACCCTGCAGAGGGGTGCAGCTGCTCCAAACATTACATCCTCAGGCAAAACTTCCCAAGGTCCTTTTTAAAAATAAATCTGGAGGTGCAATTTGCATGACATCAAATGAACCATTTGTATTTTTTTATTATTTTTAATATATATTTAATTGATTTTTTACAGAGAGGAAGGGAGAGAGATAGAAACATCGATGAGAGAGAAACATCGATCAGCTGCCTCCTGCACATCCCCAACTGGGGATGTGCCTGCAACCAAGTTACATGCCCTTGACCGGAATCGAACCTGGGACCTTTCAATCCGCAGGCCAACGCTCTATCCGCTGAGCCAAACTGGTTCCACTGGCATGTAGTCCATTCACAATGTTTGCAACCACCACTTCTATCCAGTTCCAAATGGTTTCATCACCCCCAAGGGAGCCCCCATACTCACCAAGCAGTTGCTCCCCAATCCCTCTTCCCTGATTCTTGGACTAATCTGATTTCGGTCTCTCAGGATTCACATGCTTTGGACATTTCAGATCATTGGAATCATCAATGGGGCCTTTCATGTGGCTTTGTTTGCTTAGCATTCTTTCAAGGTCCACCTACATTGTAGGATGTGTCAACACTTCATTCCTTTTGTAATATTCCATTGTATGGATCCCCCACTTTAAAATATATATTTTTAATTGATTTAGAGAGGAAGGGGGAGCAAGAGAGAGACAGAAACATTAATGATGAGAGAAAATCATTGATTGGCTGCCTCCTGCATGCCCCACACTGGGGATCAAGCCCGAAACCTGGGCCTGTGCCCTGAGTGGGAATTGAATTTGACCTCCTGGTTCATGGGCCCATGCTCAGCCACTGAGCCACGCCTGCTGGGTTCATCATTAATGTTTCTACCTCTCTCCCTTCCTCTCTGAAATTAATAAAAAAATAAATATATATATATATATTTAAATGTGGGTTGGGAGGATACAGCATAATCCATTCCATCTTCCTCTTTTTCTTTAGATGGGCATTTGCTTTGTCGCTCCCGCCCCACCCCCCTCAACAAACACACACACACAAATACACACACACATACACACACACACACACACACACACGGGCTCCAATAAACATTCTTATCTTTAGTGGTCTTTTTATTTCTTTGGGACAGATTCCCAGAAGGAGGATTAATGAGTCAAAGGGTATATTTAGTTTCAATTGTAACAGATGTTGCCAGATTGCTTTCCGAAATGGCTGCAAGCCTTCACATGTACGAGCGCGCTCTTTCCTCCATATTCCTGGCAGCATTTGCTGTCACCGCCGGTTTCTGTCCGCGTCCACCTCATGGGTGCGTAGGGAGGTCCCATCGCGTCTTCCATCGGCACTTTTCTGACCTCTGTTGAATTTTTGAATGTTTCCTGGCCCTTGGGTCGTGGCTATTTGTCGATGGTCTATTTATAGGCTAAGTCCATTCTGCAGGGTCGTTTGTCTTGTTCAGGTCAGTCCCTAAAAGCCCTGTCTACAGCGCCCTTGGCCTTTGGCTGCGTTGCTCAGAGTGATGGAGAGCAGTGGCTCTGCAGAGGGCCAGGGGCCCGGGTCACTCAGAGCTCCACCCGGACCGGTGGGGTGACCTCGGCCAGTCCGTTAACCTGGTGGACGCCTCCGTTGGCTCACCGATAGGTCCCCACCGTCACCCTCCTCCTCGTCACCCCCACCTCATAGTGTTTGTTCTGGACGTGCCTGACTTAGTGCCCGGGTAGGACAGACCACGGTGCCCGGCGCCAGATTGCAGTTGTGACTATTGTTTATGTTCCACATCTTTTCCCAGCTCCACCATGGGAGCTGGCCTTGTTTATGGCATCGTTTGTCACACACCACGTTTCAGTGTGGACACAGTCAAATACGTCCATCCTTTCTTCCCCAGCTCCTGGGTCCCGGGCTGGGTTATGAGAGCGCCCCCTTTTGGTTACGTGACGAATTTCCTTCCTCATCATCATCAGAGGCACAGTCCTGCCCCTAAGCGCTCGGTAGTCCCAACTTCTCAGTCCATTTCTGGCCTTCTCCTTCACCCAGTAAGGTGAGAACTGTAGAACACTTTTTTATTTTAAAAAAATTTAAATTGACTTGAGAGCGGGAGAAACATGGATTTTTTAAAAATCAATTTTAAAAAAATATATTTTATTGATTTTTCACAGAGAGGAAGGGAGAGGGATAGAAAGTCAGAAACATCGATGAGAAAGAGACATCGATCAGCCGCCTCCTGCACGCCCCACACTGGAGATGTGTCCGCAACCAAGGTACATGCCCCCAACCGGAATCGAACCTGGGACCTTTCAGTCCGCAGGCCGACGCTCTATCCACTGAGCCAAACTGGTCTCGGCAAAAAATCAATTTTTATTGATTTCAGAGAGGAAGGGAGAGGGAGAGACAGAAACATCAGTGGCAAGAATCATGGATCAGCTGCCTCCTACATGGCCGCTCCTGGGGATCAAGCCTGACGGGGAATTGAACCGTGACCTCCAGGTTCTTAGGTCCATGCTCAATCACTGAGCCACGCTGGCCGGGCTAGGGAAACATGGATTTTTTGTTTCACTGGTGGATGGGTTCATTGGTTGACTCTTGGATGTGCCCCGACTGGGGAATCAAACCTGCAGCCTTGGTGCATCCAGATGACGTTCTAACCACTGAGATGCCCAGTCAGGATGGCTAATCTTTTCTTCGAGTAATTCCCTCTGATCTCTCTCTATAATTTTGCTCTTTGTTTTGAGATGCTTCTTTCAATCGATCTAATTTGAATCTCAGTAGAGACCCTACTCCTTTATTTTATTTTTAAAAATATATTTTATTGATTTTTTTACAGAGAGAAAGGGAGAGGGATAGAGAGTTAGAAACATCGATGGGAGAGAAACATCGATCAGCTGGGGATGTGCCCACAACCAAGTTACATGCTCTTGACTGGAATCGAACCTGGAACCTTTCAGTCTGCAGGCCAACACTCTATCCACTGAGCCAAACCGGTTTCAGCTCTTACTGATTTTTTACAGGAAGGAAGGGAGAGGGATAGAGAGCTAGAAACATTGATGAGAGAGAAACATCGATCAGCTGCCTCCTGCACACCCTCCCACTGGGGATGTGCTCGCAACCAAGGTACGTGCCCTTGACCCGAATCAAACCTGGGATCGTTTAGTTCAAAGGCCAACACTCTTTCCACTGAGCCACTGAGCTACTCTCCTTTAAGGGAATTCCTTAAGTTCAAGAAATCATGGGTTGTTGCTGGAGAAAGTCCTTCCTGTGCGTCCTGGCTTCCCTCCTGTGCACTGGTGTCTGGCTGTTTCAGTTCCAGGGCAGCGCGTGTCTGAGAGCTGGGCCCGCGGCTCTGCCTCTGGGCACCCGCGCCTCGTTCCCAGGTGCTCTCCTCTTGGTCGGCTGCCTGGGTTCAGGGTCAGTTGCGGGGCCTTCCTACAGTGTGGAGGCCACACTCAGCTCCCACCCCTGTGATGGGGGGGGCCTGCTTTACTCACCACACTGCTGACCCCAAATATCAGGGATGTCCCCCTACACATCAACCAGTGCTCCAGCTCTCTGGTTAAACACGGGCATCCTGTGTGGCCGGTGTGGCTCAGGGATTGAGTGTCGACCTAGGAACCAGAAGATTGTGATTCGATTCCCGGTCAGGGCACATGCCTGTGTTGCAGACTCGATCCCCAGTGTGGGACGTGCAGGAGGCAGCCGATCCATGATTTTCTCTCATTGATATGTCTCTCTCCTCTCCCTTTCCCTTCCTCTCTGACAACAAAAAATGTTTTGTTTTGTGTGTTTTTTTAAAAATATATTTTATTGATTTTTCACAGAGAGGAAGGGAGAGAGAAAGTCAGAAACATCGATGAGAGAGAGACATCGATCAGCGGCCTCCTGCACGCCCCACAGTGGAGATGTGCCCACAAGCAAGGCACATGCCCTCAACCGGAATCGAACCCGGACCCCTCAGTCCGCAAGCCAATGCTCTATCCACTGAGCCAAACTGGTCTTGGCCAAAAAATGTTTTGTTTTGCTTTTTAAAAAGGTGTCCTGCCCTGGCCAGTGTGGCTCAGTGGTGAGACAATCAATGTGTCTGTCTCACATCAACGCATCTCTCTCTTCCCCATGCCCCACTTCTACTCTCTCTAAAAGTCAATGGGAAAAGAATATCCTTGGGTAAGGATTAAAAAAAGAAAAGAAAAGGTGCCCTACAATTCAGCTTAATTGTAACACTCATTACCCGGAGTTACCATCAGATCCCACCGGTGAGGGGCTCAGCCCCATGCGAGTGTCCCCACCCCCGCTTCAGACGCCATCTACAAACCCCCGGTTGCCACCTGTCCTCCTGACCAACCAACCGGCTGTAATCAGGGGCTCCCCGGTCCCATCACTTGCTAGAACAGCTCCCCCAGAACTCGGGGACGTGCTGTCCTTCTATTACCGATTTGTTATGAGGACGCAAGTGCACAGGTGCGTAGGCAGGGTCTGGGCGGGTCCCCAACACCGAAGCCTCTGTCCCTGTGGGGTTGGGGAGTTGGGGTGCTGACGCCCATGGCTTTGGGGTTTGTAATGGAGATTTCCTCATGTGAGCACGAGTGATGAGATCATCGGCAATTGGTGATTCAACTCAATGTCCAGCCCCACTCACCTCTCCGGAGGTCCGGGGTGGGGCCGCAAGTTCCAACTCTCCTTTCTTGCCCCGGTCTCCCTGGCCACCAGGAGAAAAAGTGCCGTGCAGATATGCATATACATATACAGCAGCAGCTTTCCGAGATCGCCTTCCTTCCTTCCTTTTTTTCTTAAAATATATTTTATTGATTTTTTTACAGAAAGGAAGGGAGAGAGATAGAGAGCTAGAAACATCTATGGGAGAGAAACATTGATCAGCTGCTTCCTGCACACTCCTACCGGGGATGCGCCCGCAGCCAAGGTACATGCCCTTGACCTGAATCGAACCTGGGACCAGTCAGTCTGCAGGTCAATGCTCTATCCACTGAGCCAAACCTGTCAGGGCCTTCCTGTCTTTCTTTTTCTTTCTTCCCTTCCTCTTTTCCTCCTTTTCTTTCTTCCTCCCTCCCTTCCTTCCTTCCTTCCTTCCTTCCTTCCTTCCTTCCTTCCTTCCTTCCTTTCTTCCTTTCTTTCTTCCTCTGTTTACAGTTGAGAATTCCCACCCCAGGCCTCCACTGAACTATTGCCCGTGTCCCTGGGTTATGATAAGTGACTATAAGCTATTTAGTTACTCATCCCACCCCCCTTCCCTCTGAGACCTGGCAGTCTGCTCCATGCATCCACGGCTCTGGACCTACCTTGCTCATCAGTTTATGTTGTTCATTAGATTCCACCAGGGAGGGAGAGCGTCTGGTACTTGCCTTTCTCTGACTCGTATATTTCCCTTAGCACAGTGCTCCTCATGCTCATCCACTTCGCACTGCTGCATAATGTTCCACAGTGAAATGTACCACAACTTTCTAACCACTTGTCTACTGGTGGGCACTTGGCTGTTTCCAGATCTTCGCTCTTCATAAATAACACTGGTATATGTCAGGCACAAGATAGCCAATAAAATAAGTGGCAAAAAAAAGGTGAATTTTATAGAATGTGAATTATACCTCAAATATACATCAGGAGCTTCAAAAGCTAGAAGGGCCCTAGCTGGTTTGGCTCAGTGGATAGAGCATCAGCCTGCAGACTGGAGGGTCCAGGGTTCGATTCCGATCAAGGGTATGGTTGTGGGCTTATCCCCAGTGGGGGGCATGCAGGAGGCACCAATCAATGTTTCTCTCTCATCATTGATGTTTTTAACCCTCTCTCCCTCTCCCTTCCTCTCTGAAATCAATAAAAATGTATTTTTTAAAAAAGCTAGCAGGGTCCCTAAGCCTCTTTCATCCTCTCTGTGTCCCTGGCACCTGGTGGTAGATGTGGTGGAGCTCACATTCCATCCCAGGACTGTCTGATTCCAAAGTTCATTCTCTTGCTCCGCCATACCCCATTGGTATCATGCAGCCTGGTGGCAGCGGCCACACTCGTTTAAACTTTATTCTGTTGGTAATTAAAGGTTTTTGAGGTAAGCACGGAGGCATAATTCAATTTTTGTTTTAGAAAGACAATTCTTAGGAGCTTTATGTGAAAATTCTCTGTGAGAAGTAGTCACAGCAGATAAAAATATTGAGAAAGGTTTTTTGTGTTTTGGTTTTTTTTTTTGGATTGACTATAATAATGTTAGTTTTGTTAAAATGTTTTTGAGCCGAGACCGGTTTGGCTCAGTGGATAGAGCGTCGGCTTGTGGACTGAAGGGTCCCAGGTTCGATTCCGGTCGGGGGCATGTACCTTGGTTGTGGGCACATCTCCACTGTGGGGCGTGCAGGAGGTGGCTGATGGATGTCTCTCTCTCATCGATGTTTCTTTCTATCCCTCTCCCTTCCTCTCTGTAAAAAATCAATAAAATATATTTAAAAATAAATAAAATAAAATAAAATGTTTTTGAGCCCTGGCTGGTGTGGCTCAGATGGCTGGGCTTCTCCCATGCACGGCAAGTGCTGGTTCAAGTCCCCATCAGGGCACACGCACAGATTGCAGGCTTTTTCCCCAGTAGGGCGTGCAGGAGGCTGATCTATGTTGGGCTCTCACATTGATGTTCCCCTCTCCCTCCTCCTCTCCCTTCTTCTCTTTCTAAAAGTCAAATATATATATATATAAAGACTGAATGTCAGCCTCTCTGGGAATCCCAGAGAGCAGTATAATTTTTTTCTCTCATTCCATTTCTTTAAAATAGGCATGTTAGTGCGATGTTTCTCTCTGTCTCTCCCAGTCCCTTCCTCTCTCTCTAAAAATCAATGGAAAGATATCCTCGGGTGAGGATTTTTTTAAAAATCAGAGTACTATTGGTCCTTACTTTCTCACATGGTTTATTATTAGCGCAAAGGTGGCTTTACCAGAGGATGGCATGCTAGAGAAAGCTTTTGCCTCACATCTGTCTTGAACTCCTCCCTGAGCCAAAAGGCAGTGGGTTTGGGGGAGATGACTTACCTCCCAAGATAAAGGCTCCTCAGGCCTCCCCGGTCCTGCCCAGGCGAACTTTGTCCCACCACCGACACCCAAGCTAGCCTCTCATTTCCGGCCTTTCAGACACACTCACTTACAATCCCACTCAACATTTATTTATTCAACTTTATATATTTTAAAAAATATATATTTTACTGATTTTTTACAGAGAGGAAGGGAGAGAGATGGAGAGTTAGAAACATCAATCAGCTGCCTCCTGCACACCCCCTCCTGGGGATGTGCCCGCAACCAAGGTACATGCCCCCAACCAGAATCGAACCTGGGACCTTTTAGTCCGCAGGCTGATGCTCTATCCACTGAGCCAAACTGGTTTGGAATTCAATTTTATCTTTTAAGTACAGTTTATAATACACGCATACAGACATACGTACATTCATTTTTTAAAAAGGCATGTTAGCGAAGTCTGGGCTTGGTTTCACCACCGAACCCCAGGGAGATGGGGAGAGAGGGAGCAGTTGGGCAATGTTTGCCGATGGAAAGTCAGCCTGCCCTTCACCTGCTCCTCTCCTTTCTCTGCAGCCGCATTTCTCCGCTGTGCAGCACCGCCGGCCTCCGGCGAGATCCTGTTCAGATTCATCGGCGATAAGTGGCTTTAAATAAACACGGGCCGCACTCCGGCCAAGCTCTGCAACCACTGGCTGGCGGAGGGGACAGGGTGGGCCACAGGCAGGGTTACAGCATGAGTCTGGGGTGCACAGCGTTTACTCTTGTGTTATTATCAATTAGTGATTGCATTGTTTTCCATGTGAGCAATAGTAAACATACTTTTTTTTTTTTTAATTCTCACCCGAGGATATTTTCCCATTGATTTTTAGAGAGAATGGAAGGAAGAGGGAAAGAGAGGGAAACATTGAAGTGAAAGAAATAAACGCATCGATTGGTTGCCTCCTGCACGAGTCCTGACCAGGGCCTGGGCTGGGGAGGAGCCTGTAACTCAGGTCCTCACCTTTGACCAGAATCAAACCCAGGGACCTTCAGTCACTGAGCCAAACTGGCCAGGGCAGGAAACTTACTTTTGTCCTACCCTTTATAAGGAAGACCATCAGATACTATTAGTCTTCTTTTTAAAAAACTTTTTTACTAGTAATCCTCACCCAATGATATTTTTTTCATTGTTCTTTAGAGAGAGATCAACAAAAATATCTATACACACTGAGTGGCCTGATTATTATGATCTCTGAATGCATAACAATCTGGCCATTCAGTGTATATTCTATATAATAAAAGGCTAATATGCAAATTTCCCCCTCAACCAGGAGTTTGACCAGCAGGCAGGCTGGCCAACCACTCATGTCCCCTCCTCCTGGCCAGGCTGGCCGGACCCTCCCCATGTACAAATTCATGCACTGGACCTCTAAAATACACACACACACATACACACACAGACCCATATACTGAGTGGCCAGATTATTATGCGTTCAGAGATCATAATAATCTGGCCACTCAGTGTATATATTTTTTTAAAGTGTTGCAGATAGAGTTGAAGCCCCACCTTCTATCCCATTTCCCTCCCTCCTCCAGAAATGATCTGTATCCTGTAGTTACTGTGCATCCTTCTCAGATACATATTGATGGTATCTGGATTAGCGTGTGTGAGTCACTTACATAAATGCTGCCATATTGCATGTATCTTTCTGCATCTTGCTCTTTGCCCTAGATGTTGGGCTCAAGATTCAGTCCTATGGATGCAAGCTCACTTTCCCCCCATTTCTACAGTGTTGGATTGAGTGCCTGTATTCCTATGGGTCTAGTCCCCTGCTGGTGGGCACTCAGGTTGTTTTCTGGTTTTCTCTATTGCAAACAACCCCTAACCCACCTCCTTGAGAGATGGCAGCTTCTTTAGAAAGACTAGGAGCACCTTCCACAGGGAAGAAAGGGGCCATCGCCAGTTAGCGTGGGAGAAGGGAAACCAATATTTATATGATCTCAGCCTGGGCATGGGCAGCACCTGAGGGTCTATCCAGCAACAGTGGCCACCAAAGGGGTCAAGGTACCCACCCTACTTTTTTCAGTTCAGGTTGCCCATCTCTCACTTGGCCTTTTTTTCAGAAGTTTAAGGCGTTTGCACTCCTGGCACATCCCTTACGGGTGGTATGATATCGGGCAAATTATTCCAACTCTCCGGGCCTCGGTTCCTCGTCTGTGAAATGGACGTAGCACCTTTCAACACCCTTTGAAGCTACTGGAAGGGTGCAGTGAGGCCGTCTATGTAAAGCACGCGGCCCAGAGGCAGCAGATCAAACGATGGTGATGAATGCAGCATCTTTCGGTTGTGAGCCTATCTGTGCATCCTGTTGCTTTCCCAAAACCAAAAATGGACCATCACTGCTGTTTTCCCGCTGAAGCTTCATATTTCGAACTGCGGAAAAGGAACCCACTGTTTCTCAACCCAGCGGCATTGTGGGTCCGTTCGTTCTCTCAGTTGTACTGGGAATGTCGTGCTCTCCCCCCAATACTCACCGATGGCTGCGACCCATCCCCCCGGGGTGGCTGGAGTGCTGAGTGTATCAGTATTTGGTAAGATCCCAGGAGGACTAGCCCTTTTTAAAAATATATACCTTATTGATTTTTACAGAAAGGAAGGGAGAAGGATAGAGAGCTAGAAACATCGATGAGAGAGAGACATATCGATCAGCTGCTTCCTACACACCCCCTACTGGGGATAGAGCCTGCAATCAAGGTACATGCCCTTGACCAGAATCGAACTTGGGACCCTTCAGTCTGAGGGCCTATGCTCTATCCACTGAGCCAAACTGGTTAATCCCCCACCCCACCCCCGCCTTTTTAAAAAATATATATATATTTTATTGATTTTTACAGAGAGGAAGGGAGAAGGATAGAGAGCTAGAAACGTTGATGAGAAGTATCCATCAGCTGCATCCTACACGCCCCCTAATGGGAATAGAGCCCGCAACCAAGGTACATGCCCTTGACTGGAATCGAACCTGGGACCTTTCAGTCTGAAGGCCAATGCTCTATCCACTGAGCTAAACTGGTTAGGCACCTCCCCCACCCCAGCCATTTTTTAAACAAATAATTTATTGATGTTTAGAGAGAGAGGCAGAGAGGGAGAGAGAGAAACATCAATGATGAGATAGACTCATCAATCGGCTGTCTCCTGCACGCCCCCTACCGGGGATAGAGCCCATAACCCGTGCATGAGCCCTTTGACCGGAAATGGAACTGTGACCTCCTGGTGCACGGGACGGTGCCCAACCATGGAGCGCACCGGCCTCTCATCTGACAGGGCGGTGGCATTGTGGGTCAGGCCTGATACTGGTCATGCCACTCGTAAACCCCCTTCTCCCAGCACACAGAGCGTGGCCAAGTGTTAAATGCGAGCCCAAAGAAAATCCAGCACCGCCTGCAAAATAGTCATGTTTCATTTGTCATTAAAGACAGGCACCCTAACGGACAGGGCTTCGTGAGCAGAGACTCCACACAGCCTAGCCTGCCCACGAGCTATTGCCACGAATTTATTAAGCAGCTGCAGATAGCGGGTCTTTCAGTGTCAACCCCACGCTTCCTGAAGGCCAGCGGGTCACCTCTGCATTCTCCTGGGGCCGTCGTTGTATAACACAGCAGGAATTTTGCAAGCGAGGGAGTTGAGATGGACTCTGATAAAAGCCCACACACGCCGTTTAAGTGGATGAAACGAAAGGTGAGCTGAAAGTTGTCAGAGGAATGCCTGGCAGAGAGCATGTTTTTACACAAACAAGCGTTTAAAAATACCCTTTCCCCAGCTGCTGTGTGTGACCGTGGTCTTGACCCCTTTTCATGAAGGGTGCTTTGAGCTCCATGGGATTCTCTCCTCTGGGAATCCAGCCTGGGAGACACAGGTATTGAGGGCGGAGTCCCGTCCCAGGCTAAGAGCCGGCAGAAGGCTGGGAGCTGGTCTCCTGCCGCCGCTCTAGCCTGGCTTCCCTCCCCCTCTGTGCTGTGAGGAGCGCCACCACCTTTCCGGGATGTCGCACTTGGTTTCAGTTATTTGCATCCTATGAGCCTTGAGTTGAACAATGACAAAAAGGCAACTTCCGCCAGGCCAGGGTCGCTCAGTGGCTGAACGTCAACCCATGAACCAGGAGGTCACCGATCATTCCAATCAAGGGCACATGCCTGTATCATGGGCTCCATCCCCAATGGGGGTCATGCCAGAGGCAGCCCATCAGTGAGTCCCTCTGTCATTGATATATCTATCTCTCCCTCTCTCTCCCCTTCTCTCTCTAAAAACATATAAGAACATATATTTTTTAAAAACAGCGAATGGACCCCTAACCCGGTTGGCTCAGTGGATAGAGGGTCGTCCTGAGGACTCAAGGGTCCCAGGTTCGATTCCGACCTGGGTTTCGGGCACATCCCCAGTAGGGAGTATGCAGGAGGCAGCTGATGGATGTTTCTCACTCTCTATCCCTCTCCCTTCCTCTCTGTGAAAAAATCAATAACATACATTTTCTTTAAAACGCGAGAATGGAATGAATGAGCAAATGCACAAATGTGGGTTGCTGCGAACAGGTTGGAACGGCTCTCCCTGCTGACTCACCCGCAGGCGGGCGAGGGATCCCTACTTTCCCCGGAGCTCCTCTCTGCCCCAGCCCCTCCCCTCTTCTCCTCTCCCCTTCAGGCAATCTCTGCTTCTAACTTTCTACCCCAGGAGCTGATTGGAGAACCAGAAAAGCAAAGTGCTCTGGAAACACACAGTTCAGTTCCAGGGAGATGGAGGCCTCTCCGCTGGGAGCCGGCATATCTGCCTGGGTTATCTGTCTTGCTACAGAAAGGAGGAGGGGCAGGAGCTGGAGGTGGAAGCGTAACAGAAACTTGGACGGATCACAGACTCACACCAGACATCTCCCTTCCGTGGCAGCTGTGGAACCGAAACCACTCCATGGGCAAGCCCTGTCTTCCCCCGTTCCACGCAAACTCCAGTCTGGCCGATGCCTTTTTTCATTTTATTTTAAGTTTTTATTGACTTTGTTGGGGAAGGAGGGCAGGGGTTGGGGGGGGGGACATTGGTTAATAAAATTATATAGGTTTGGGATGCCCGATCCCTTTTTTAAATACACAAATAAGAAGAGCAATATTCACCACAATCTAAGGTTCAAGGGCAAATGGCTCTGGCACTCCTGTCTGTAACTCTCCTTCCGAATGGAGTGTTTTTCACGTATTCCTGCCTGTCCCGGCCCCAACGCACATGGAATTCTGACTTCACTGTCCCAGCGTCCTGGGCCTTCTCACATTACAGGGGACGGCGTTTTTCTACCAGGACACAGTTCACAGCCCATAAAGGTCCCCGCTTGAGCAAGCAGTCCGTCCCATTTCTGTGAACTGTCACCCAGACACATGCAGGCCCGGGCCGGGTCCCATTTCCAAGTTTATGGACGTGGTGGCTTTCTCCCAAGTACAGAGACGCGAGCAAATGGGCCGGAGGCGTCTTCCCGCTGCACGGCCCGGCCGGCAGCATCTCCCTTCTAATGACAAAAGCAAACAGCGGTGGGAGCCGCTCTTCCCCTGGAGCCTCTTTAGCGCTCAGCCTTCCGAGGACTGCAAACAGCAGAGGGACGATTAATTGCCGGCAGTAACACAAATGCCACTCCCGGCCCTCAGGAACACTGTCTCTCTCGGGGCTTAACCCCCTTCTTACCACCGTGGGGAACTCGGAGGTTGGCCAAAGTTCACGAGTCTCTCGGTGGAGTCCGGTTCTGCTAAAGCCTGGCTGACAGATGAATCGATCCCCGGGACCCCCAGGTGACCGAGGTCCTGGGAAAGGATGCCGGGCTCCCTCCCGAGCGGCAACTCCTTTCCAATCACTTCTTTCTCCTTTTCTCCGCCGGAGCCGGGAACAGGCCGGGCACGGCCCCAGGAGCTGAGAACCATCCAAGTCTCAGGCGGGCGAAGGGCAGACGCCCGTGAATCACAGGTGCCGATGAATCAGGCGGGCATCTCTGTGGCTCCCGCTTCGCTTGGCAGGAAACCCGGGCAGTTTTGCCATCTTCAGCTCCGCAGGTGTCTGGGATGGAGCGGAAGTTTCACTCTCGGTTCCTCCACCGAGATCGCTGCCATCCCTGCAACCGAGCAGCCCACTCCGCCCACACCGCTCCTCTCAGTCGGGTTCTGCCGGGCCGGGCCGGGTCTCCCGGTGTCCCTCTGGGCACCTTCCACACGGTTCCTCCAGAGATCTGGGTTCTGGGTGACAGTCTCCCTGCTTGGCTATTTAGCGAGAGGCTGCGGTCAGATAAGAAGGGCTCCAGGGCTCCCCGGATTCGGCCATCAGAGCGCCCGGGACACTCCGGGACGCACTCAGGTCCCCCGTGAGCTCGATGCTCGTGCTCCGGTTATTATCCGGCACCTCCGGCTTCTTCTTGCGGAGGCAGCGGTGGATCAAGGCGGAGAAGAAGTTGGGGAAGGACGGGCTGGAGAAATAGTACACCAGGGGGTCCAGCATGCTGTTCATGTAGGTGAAGCTGAGGGTGATGAAGAACACCAGGTCCACCGACTGGTAGATGTCACAGTTGTTGGTCCCCCTCCTGTGCAGGAGCCAGAAGATGTGGATGCGCAGGGCCACGCTGGGCAGGAAGCAGATGACGAAGACGACGGCCACCACCATGATGAAGGTGATGGCCCTCTTGATCTTGGCGTGCCGGTCCAGCTGCCGCTGCCGCAGGCTCCAGACGATGCGGACGGAGCAGAAGAGGATGATGCCCAGCGGCAGGAAGAACTCCAGGAGGAACATGGCGTCGTGCCACTGGAAGGTGTAGCAGATGCTGAAGCTGCTGCACAGGTAGGCGTCGTGGTTCCGGACCATCATCCGCT